>CAXITT010000073.1:634669-652414 GCA_964033795.1 Lymnaea stagnalis
AAAATTTTTTTAAAAATTAATTAAAGGAATTTTGGGGAAATAACTTCTGTATTAACTGGGGGGGGGGGGGTGTAACTTGTAACACTTTGAAAGGTTTGAATTTTAAACAAATGCAAAAAGTAAATTCTTATATTTATAGTTTTGTTTAATTTTCTTTCAAAGGGAATGATGATGTCAGCAGTCCACTTTTTGTGTATGACAAACAACTATTATAAACGGATAACCTAGGGAAAAATGATCTTCTTAACTTGAATATTAGGTTAGGTTAGGAATGAGGGGCCTCGGTGCATTACTGAGCCCAGGACCACCCAAAGCTGTTAAGATGGCCGTGAATGCTGCTAAGTTAAAAGTCATATTTACTATAAAAAAAAGACCATTCTAGATAAAGCCATGACAGATTTAGTGTTAAATTATTTCATTACCGAACATAGATCGACTTTAAAAAAGTCCAGAGGGGAGTCATAAGACAATGCTGCCAAGATGGCAGGTTATAAAAACATGTTGCAGACCAAACCAAAGAAAAATGAATAATACAAAATGTATTCCATGCGCTATGGATAGTTTTTTTGATGCAACGAGCTATTATTCCATTAAATACAATACATATACATTTTAGAATAATTGGATAATTGGTTGTTATGTAGGACACTTTTGCGTGAACTTTGCTTGACCCCAAATTAGATTCCTAGCACACGCTACGTTCATAGATGGGCGTGGCTTAGTCTTTTGATCCGCCGTGTTAACTGCCGACCACTTAAACATGGTTAGTTTGTCTCCTAGTATCTTATGGAAGTTCTCGTTTTTTTACGAGAAACGTAAACAATTTCAAAGTCGTTTCTGGGCACGTCGGTAGACCCACTATATAAATAAGGGGTTTCAGAGATTCAAGGAGATTCAGATAGATTGACAGATATTTTTAACTTCACGAGACGTGTATTATTCTTTGTGTACTCATATGTGTTTATTCGCATTCATCATTATTAATTGGCACATTGTACTACTTGTGTACCGGTACAAGATCTACCATACTCTGTCAGTTGATGATTGTAATTATATTTTGTTTTGTAATTACATTAAGACTTCAATAAATCGTATTAATTGTAGTTGGTACTGTTTGGGTGTCGTATTTTTGCATTTGTATTTCTCTATGTCATCGTCCCTTTGTTAGGCACTGTCTACAACGAGCCAATAACTTAAGCTAAGAGATTAATTTCTCACAATAGAAGCCAGTGCGTAACATTGGTATTAGATATAAGTTATATGAGAATAGTCCAACAATTTTTTATGCACGTGCAAACGGTTTTGTTTTTAACTATTTTTTTTTCCGGAGGTTGGTCAGATTGCAATGGGGCTCAAATTTTGAATAGCCCAGGGCCTCTCGTTATGTTAATCCGGTTCTGCTTCCTCGTCTAGTCAGTAATCTCTTATTATTGGGGTAAATCTTCCTCGTCTTAGCCAGTGATCTCATATTCCCAACAATCATTGACGTTACAGCCCCTGATGTGGGACCCTGGCCTGTTCCACCACATCCTTCCATTCGGATCGATCCATGGCTTTCCGCCTATACGCGAAAACCCAAACCTGGTGTATGTACTCTATATCGTCGATCCATCTCAGTCTTGGTCGACTGGCAAGCCGTCTGCCCATAGGTTTCTGCCTGTAGGACACTTTTGCAGTACTACAATCCGGCATCCTTTCAATGTGACCTGTCCAGCGCAATCTACCTTTTTCATTTTTTGTGACTATGGGTGGGCTTTGCACAACTGGTATAGCTCTTGGTTTGTACGGATTCTAATTTAGTCGGCCTGATGTTGATAGAGTAGGCCTGATGTTGATGGAATATGCTTGATGCTGATGGAGTAGGCCTGAAATTAATGAAGTAGGCCTGATATTAATGGAGTAGGCCTAATGTTGATGGACTGGGCCTAATGTTGATATCTCAAAAATTGAAATTGATTTAAGCAAAATGTTGTCATAAAGCAGAGTGTTCTGCAGCCAGTGAGTTGGATTGGCTCTTCAAAAAAACACCAGGGTCCATATGCTGACATTTACAAACATTTTGGATGAAATGAATTAAAAACTATAGGCCCAACCGAAGCTTCCAGAAGATCCCAGCAACTGCTCATTTGATGATGGATGAAAGGTTGGTAAATAAATAATTCATGGGACTGTGACATTCTACCAAAGGGCGAGAACTCCGATGTTCCGCTTCGGCTTTCAATTGGCGGAGTGTTCTTCAGAACTAAAGGTTGCTGCAACATTAAGTGCAGCCCAAGGGTTCTCGCCTTTTTATTTATATTATATAGAATTATTTTTGTTTATAATTCTTTATCATTCTAGTTATGCGTAAGATTTTTTTTTTAAATATCAGTAACACTAAAGCAGGGAGCGCGCCAAGTGAAAACGTAAAATTGGGGTAGTAAATGCCCTCAGGTTGAGACCCACCATGTACATGATGAAGAACAAAGCATCTAGAGCTGTGGCACAGTTTCTACGCATCAAAACTCAGGCAAACATCTTGTCAACGTACTCCCCTAGGCTAACACCAAAGGGAATGATGTAGACTGCGGATAAGTACGCAGTATTTGAAGATGTGTTAAGCGATCCGTGGCATCAGTTCTCATCCTGTGGGTCGCGACTCCTTTGGGGGGGGGGGGGTCTTCCACGGGGGTCGCGTAGGACTAATGGAAAACACATGTGTATGAAGTAGCAAATAATTGTATGATGGGGGTCACCACAACATGAGGAACTGTATTAAAGAGATGACCCGTTCTATGTATATGTTGTTGTGTATTACAAATAAGAAAGTCTTTATTTTACAAAACCGTTATATGGTTTCATAATTTAATATGTTTTAAGATGTTGCTCGTTTGTTGCACAGTAAGGTGATACTTACACTATGCAATTTAATTGTACTACTACATTTATATACAATAAACACAAAATCAAATAGATAGACATGAAAACTTTTACAAACTTGTAAGTATATTACATCCCGTAAAGGTCTAGGAAAAGTAGCGAAAATCTCTCTCGGTCGGGAAATCTGCCGGCCTATTTATAGGGAGGGAGTTAGGACTCCCCGAACAGAAACTGCATCACTGGATAGCATTCTTTAAAACATATAGAACATCAACAACATTTTTTCCAATCAAGGGTGGGGTGGGGTTGGCACAGCGCTACATATTTAATCGGTGACATCAATATTTTTTTAAAAGGTGGTTGGGGGGGGGGAGGAGAGGAATGGTTGAAACAAAGCTACGGAGAAGTACACAAAAAAGAGTGGCGGGGGATACACAAAGACTAAGACAATTAAATAAATGACTCTCTAAAAACTGAGAGTGTTGTTTGAAAGCCCCTACAATTATCCACATAAAGAGATGGACATATAAAGATATGACCTATAAAGAAACGACCCTTACAAGGAAAGGACCGTACTACGAACTGACCCTATAAGGAAACGACCCTTACCTCCTTGTGCTCATTCTTGACCGCAAGTCTCAGGGGCGTCCTCCCGAGAGCATCAGTGCAGTCCACATTGAGGTTAGGATAACGTTCCAACAGATCTTTCACGAGCGTCACGTCGCCGAAATCCACGGCGTGCAAAAACTCCTCTTCTATCTGTGACGTCAGTGACTCCACGTGTGACGTCTCGTGGGTGTAGTTCCGGTTCGGGGTTCCCGTCGGGCCCCGCGGTGCAGACGTCATAGCGTTCGACGAGGCTGTTTCCGGTTACTGGCTTGTCCTGTGTTTCATTTAGCCCGTCTGTAGCAGGAAGATGCCGCTGTTCATACTTATGGGTCACGTGGATAGATTGATGTGGATGTCTAGATGAAGCACACTAAAAAAAAAAAACAACAACAGAAAAGATCAGCAAATATTTCAATACAGACCCAATAAAGATATCATTTTTTACGATTCTTCGTGTGTCTACTTGCAGGGCGGTGTGTGTATAGTTAGACGAGGCTGTTTCCGGTTACTGGCTTGTCCTGTGTTTCATATAGCCCGTCTGTAGCAGGAAGATGCCGCTGTTCATAATTATGGGTCACGTGGATAGATTGATGTGGATGTCTAGATGAAGCACACTAAAAAAAAAAACAACAACAGAAAAGATCAGCAAATATTTCAATACAGACCCAATAAAGATATCATTTTTTACGATTCTTCGTGTGTCTACTTGCAGGGCGGTGTGTGTATAGTTACAGCGGTGTCCACAGTGGCGCACCTGATGATAACAAGAAAAAAAAATAAGACTATCAAAAAGTGGATGTCATTAGTGTGTGATAAATGCACGGAATATCATGTAGTAAAATTTAGATCAAGGGGCGTGCCATCAGACCCGAGATAACGTGAAAAGGGCGTGCCATTAGCCCCAGATAATATGAAATGGACGTGCCATCAGCCCCAGACAACGTGAAAGGGGCGTGCCATCAACCCCAGACAATGTGAAAGGAGCGTGCCATCAACCCCAGACAACGTGAAAGGGGCGTGCCATCAACCCCAGACAATGTGAAAGGAGCGTGCCATCAACCCCAGACAATGTGAAAGGAACGTGCCATCAACCCCAGACAATGTGAAAGGAGCGTGCCATCAGCCCCAGACAACGTGCAAGGAGCGTGCCATCAACCCCAGACAAAGTGAAAGGAACGTGCCATCAACCCCAGACAATGTGAAAGGAACGTGCCATCAACCCCAGACAATGTGAAAGGAGCGTGCCATCAGCCCCAGACAACGTGCAAGGAGCGTGCCATCAACCCCATACAATGTGAAAGGAACGTGCCATCAACCCCAGACAATGTGAAAGGAGCGTGCCATCAACCCCAGACAAAGTGAAAGGAGCGTGCCATCAACCCCAGATAATCTGAAAGCGGTGTTTCACGTTAAAAAAAATAGAATATAGTTACCTTATTTAAAACAACAGCAACCGCAACAAGATATCATCAAGAATTGTGTTCCTCACTGAGTTTCCAATAATCTGAAAGGTTTTCCAAGCAGGAATGTCATACGGGGAATGATGACGCAGATGACATAAATGTATAACGTCGAAAAAAAATGACATAAATTTAAAAAAAAAAAATAATAAATCAATGGTTTATTATAATCGCCGTGAAGTTTCGAATCTCCTTCTTCTCGCTAATTAAATTACAACTGCAGAAGTTCACCGGGACGAGTTAGAAATCAAGGCCGACGGTGTGGGCTATGGTGGTATGAGGAAAAGGTTGAGAAAAAGAAGAAATAAAATGACCTTCTCCGATTAAAGAAATTGATGAAAATAATTTCTTTTAAATAAAAATGTGCTTTTAATCTTAGTAACCTTATCAGTGAAGCTGCGTTTTGGAAAAAGGGGTGGGGGGGGGTAGTGCCACATTATTTATTTTAAAAGAAATCCTTGTTCAAATAAATGACCTAAAATATGCTTTTAGATTTTTTAGAAAAATCCAAGAATTAAATAATTGTAATACACCAGATTCCTTATCTTTCTCTCTCTCTCTCTCTCTCTCTATATATATATATATATATATATATATACACGCATATAAATATATATATATATATATTTTTTTATATTATATATATATATATATATATATATATATATATATATATATATATGTCTGTAATTATATAAAAAATATATATTTATATATATATAAATATATGTAGAAAGATAGATAGATAGTTACATATATAGTTATATATATATATATACGTCTGTAAACTATACAGTGGCGTAGGGACGGGGTACGGAGGAGGCAGCCCATCCCGAGAGGCTCTTTTCTCCCTCATATTGAGGGATGGCATTTCGGCAAAACAGCAGAGTTTTTTCGTGTTGAGGGAGAGGGGCAAAAACACCCGGGTGGCCCAGAATGAAACTATATTTACATTATTATGTCAGTCATATGTCACTGTCACATATGTGAACACAATATAAGTTATTCTTTCAAAGTCAAACGTAATTTCCCACGTATAATCTGTCCTCGTCTTTTAACAATATAATATGATGTATTATATTAAAGTCATGTGCCCATGGTTTGGACTTCATCAAGTTGTTCGCATTGAGTTGTCCAACAACCGTTCGTGCGGGCAAGTATCGCCATTTATGACGCGTTTTTTTCTTCTTTCATCCTCTATAATACATCAGCCTCAGCCTCCCCTCCCACACCGTCTCCCCATTCCTTAACTCACACTTCCATAAACATCTTCTCAAACATCATCTCAAACATCTTCTCAAACATCTTCACAAACACCTTAAACAAACATCTTCTCAAGCGTCTTCACAAGCATTTTCTCAAACATCTTCTCAAGTATCTTCACAAGCATCTTCTCAAACATCTTCTAAAAAATCTTTACAAACACCTTCACAAACATCTTCTCAAACATCTTCACAAACATCCTCTCGAGCATCGTCACCAGCATCATCCTACCCTTGCACTCTCCCTTAACCTTTAGCCCTAACCTTCCACTTAATCCCATTCTCCAAAGGGGTTCTTAACATTCTTTTGCAGGACCACACCCCCCTCTTGATTTCGAAACAGCTCCCGCACCCCCAATGATAGAAACAGCAAATAAACCTGATTTTCTGAATCCTACAACAGCCTCTGAAGCTCCCTCTCTCACCACTGCTTAAGAACCCCTGGCAAAGAACAACGCAACCTCATGTCCCCCCGTCCCCCCGCTCCCAGTCCCAACATATCCTCCTTCTACTAGCGCCCAACATACCCCATCCCTCACTCCCAACGTATCTTCCCTCCACTAGCTTGCGACATAACCCCCCCCCCCCCCCCCGTCCCAACATATCCTCCCACTATTAGCTCTCGTCAATCCCAATCCCTCGTAAGTCACAGATATGATAGGTGATTAATTATTCACATTAAAAAAGCATTCTATTTATAACCAGCAGACAGGTCAGTAGGTCAACTCGATTTGTGATTTTACTTTTGCTATTTTCTTATAGTAGTCAACTAGTAATAGTCTGCCCAAAAAAATGGCAGCCGCATTGCGTGACCTTCCAATCTAATAATAACTAAAACTTCTTGACAAAACATGCGTTCAAGTAAAGCACTTTGAAAGATTCCCAATTAGTCCCCCCTCCCCCCACCCAACTCACCAGAGACGCCACCACCCATGAACTATATTAACTAGCCGACCCGTGGCGTAGCATGCGCCGCAGAATTGCTCATAGATAAGAGAAGACTTTGTGAAAGACACAGTTGTCCAAATGGGGTGGGTTTGAGGATACAACTGTGATTGCGTGAAAAGATGGAACTCTGGAGAGAGAGCTACATACAGCTGTCCGTCACTGAAGACCGGTTTAGGTAGATAGACGCATATCTTTTGGAAAGTTTGTCCCTGTGCCTTATTAATTGTCATTGCAAAGGCTAATCTAAGAGGAAATTGTCGCCGTGTAAAAGTATGAATTTGAATTTGAATTTGTAGTAAATTTGAATTTGTTGGAAGCATTCATGTACTGAGCATATTGTTGAGGAGGGTGTATGACTACGTTTCCGTCACTGAGAACAACGGAGAACACGTCGCCGAAGTCATCCCAATGTTGTGAAACACAGTTTACAGCCATGTTGCGAAGTTGAAGAGCAACATTTTCGTCTATGATCTTTTTCCAGAAATATGCGACCGATAGAAACAAACAGTCACCTAATGCAGGAATTGGTAAAACAGTGAGTGAAGAGTTGTTTCCATGAAATACTTGCGAAGCGGTGGCCATGTTCGCAAAGAAAGGGGGAAAAGGACGGGCACAAACAGCAGCACGAAGAACGTGGTTCAAAGTAGAGAGCAATGAGACACACCAGTAAGCAAAGCAAATCAACCAAAGTGGAGCTGGCTCAGAGCTTCTTGGGGTGTGCGCATGACTGGCCAGCGAGGGTGGTGCAGGAGGGGGGGGGGGAGGTAGCTTCTGACAACACGTTGACAAGTCGCTGTTTCATCCTGACTTTAGAACCACACAGCGCAGTAAAATGCTGATGAGCCGCGCAAAGATGTAACACCCAGCGCAGGACGTCATTCGGGATCAACGCGGCACTGTATGTGCTATTCCCAGGGGAAAAACGCGATTTTTTTGTCCCCAGGAACTCTGACACATTTCGCATTTAACCGAACCTGCACCGAACCTGCGCTATTTCATTTTTTTTTTTTTTACATTTTATTTTTTACATATTGATTCGTACCGATGGCTGATGAGTAAGCGCATTTGTCAGAGTCAGCGCTATTTCAATAATCGCTATTCACAAGTTTCAATTTGATTTATTTAAACACATTTATTTAAGTTATGGACTACACACTCCAGGTGTTGTTTTAAAACTATTAACTTGATGCATTTTTAAAAGACTTTATTTCTACTCGCAGATGCAGTGGGGTTTGTTCGTAGCATAATTTTTGTGTTGGCGCACATGACCCTCTCGCTCGGTCGATTCAGTCTTCCTCGTGCTGAGCTGATGACTCATAGTTACACACCCAGTGTGCTGGGTCGTGGGAGGGGGTGGGGTGGTGAATGATGAGGAAATAAGAATAGAGGATTGAAAAAAACCACAACCTCACCCCTTCGCTTACAGTAACCATCGGTGCCAATTGTAGGACAGTGGTTCTCAACCTTTTTGGGGGTGCTGAATTCCACCAGTTTCATACGCGCATTCACCGAACCCTTCTTAATAGTAAAAATAAAACATTTTTTTTTTCAAATTTATTTTTTTTTTTTGACTTCCGCCGAACCCCTGAGACTGACTTACCGAACCCCTGTGGTTCGATCGAACCGAGATTAAGAACCACTGTTGCAGGATTTTGGGATGGGAGTGGGGAAGGTGCTGGGACGGGGCATTTTTTCAGTTATACTCTGCTTAACGGACGGCNAAAAAAATATTATTTTTTTTAAAAAAAAAAAAAAAAAAATCCACCTCCTTTTGTGGATAATTTTGCAGATTAAATGTTCATACTAAAAAGTTGGGGACAAATTATTTTCAAACTTTAAAAAAAGTATATATATTATTTGTATTTGTAAAATATATGAAGAAAAGAAAGTGTGTGCAGAAAATATTTGAAAAAATTAGGAAAATATCCAATCATATTTAGATTAAGTTTGTTCTACATTTAAATGAAATCCTCGTCGTCTTATACTTATAGCGCCTCACTACACTTCTACAAATAATATCTTTGCGTACGGAATTTTAAGCAATGAAAAAAAAAATCTTTTTAGTACGTTTCGGCTCGTCTTCGAAAGACATTCTTTTTTAAAAGTTTTTTTTTTTAAAATTCGTTAATTGAAACACAGTGTGAAGTATATTGAATGTCCTAGTACCTGACCTGATACTCCGATATCATATCGAAATCATTGCTAGTATGAAGAGAACAAAACAGGTTATGTCCCTTTAAGAAGAACTTGCATTTGTACCGATAAGAAGAACTCTGTTTTTGCATTTGTCTCGATAAGAAAAAAAAAACTCACATCTTGCATTTCTCTTGATTAGAAGAACTCATATTTTGTGTGCACACACAGTTACACACACAAAGGACACACACACACACAGATAGAGAGAGAGAGAGAGAGAGAGAGAGAGGAGAGGGAGGGAGAGAGAGAGAGAGACTTTGTACCCATTTCTGTATTGTTTATTTACTCATTTTTGTTCGAGATTACAATATAATCTGTTTTTATTAAATGCGATACTTTTCTTTTGTTGGGCCAAACTGAAAACGTTGCTGTCTCAGAGGATTGTTTCATTCTATTAATAACCTCAGCACGACGCAAACCCAGGACCACGAAGCGCTGTTTCAAGCATGAGTTGCCGCCCCTACATTAGATCAATGCAAGCGTTGATGGTCCTGATTAAATATTAATTAGGTCCCCAATAAATTGTATTGATTCAGTGACACGGGCCGTCGTGTTGATTTCACCATGACATATTTCATGCAATTTTTGTTGCGTTAAAAAATTCTCTCATTTCAACCTGTCAATTATAGTTTTATTTTTTTGTATTATGCTAAAAGCTATCGCGCCTGCTGACACTGTGCTGGAAATTGTTTGCAAATTCTTGCTCGAGCCATGTCTTTGGGGAAACAAATGGAAAGGCATAAGAGGAAGACGAAGAGTGGGCTTCACAGAGTGAGGCACTAGTGAGCCACACAGAATGAGACACTACTGACACACTAGTGAGTCACACAGAGTGAGATACAATTGAATACTAGTGATCCACACAAAGTGAGACACTAGTGAGCCACACAAAATGAGACACTACTGATACACTAGTGAGTCACACAGAGTGAGACACTATTGAATACGAGTGATCCACATAAAGTGAGACACTAGTGAGCCACACAGAATGAGACACTACTGACACACTAGTGAGTCACACAGAGTGAGACACTATTGAATACTAGTGATCCACACAAAGTGAGACACTAGTGAGCCACACTATGGCCCTAAAGTCGTTGTATTTTTCTTAATTGAGATAGGTAAATTTAATTTCCGTATGCGCTCCAATACCATTAATCCGATTGCGATAAAAATTTGTTAAGTTTAAATTCGCACGCCTGCAAAGGTTTCTGACTTGGTGCAACCATTTTAACAAATATTCCATTTGCAGCCAGGGGCTCTTAATTGTTTTTTCTCTTATATCAGCAATATAAATATAATTTCAAACAGAGCTGATGGATGCATCGGTGGATAGCGTTTTAATCAAATACAAGAAAGTGGCATTTCAGTTTGTGTGCTGCATAAAAAATTGGTTTCTGAATTAGTACAACCATTTTAAAATATTCCATTTGTGTCCTGGGCCCTAAATTCGTTTTTAAAAATTACATGAGCTATGTAAGTATACTTTCCAACAGAGCTATTGCATGGATGGATCAAAACCTTCTCTGTTAAAGTGGCATTGCAACGCATGCCGGGTTCTGGCGAGTTAATAATAGTTATGCTCGGTTTTCTGTTACAAAATAGTGCGCTCAAAAAGAAATGTGACGAATATTTGATCGTGTGAACTGAGCATTACACACAGACGATCAGCGATTGTTAAAAAAGTAGACATTGTAACTCAAAATTTAAGAAACAATTTGAAAAAAAGCTGTGTAAAAATCACAAATTTTCTTAGACCTTTGTTGCAGCCGGCTGCTCCACATAATCCTATTAGAGGTCACGTTCTTTTATTCTATGTGGCTAAATGATGGTGAGAGTGAATGTGTGTGTGTGGTGATTGATAGTGTGGCAGAATGACGGTGTGGGCGAATAACCGCATGTATATGGCTGCATGACTGTGTGGGTGAATGAGTGTGTGTGATGATTGATAGTGTGGCTGAATGACTGTGTGAGCGAATAACTGTATATGGCTGCATGACTGAGTGGACGAATGACTGTGTGGGTGAATGATTGAATGGCTGAATAACTGTGTGGATGGATAACTGATATGGCAGAATGACTGTGTGGCTGAATGAGTGAGTGGGTGGACGTCTGTATGGCTGAATAAATATATGGCTGAATGACCGTTGACTGTGGGAGTGAATGGCTATTGGCTGTGGGAGTGGATGACTGTTGACTGTGGTAGTGAATGACTGTTGACTGTGGGAGTGAATGACTGTTGACTGTGGGAGTTAATGACTATTGACTGTGGGAGTGAATGACTGTGGGAGTGATTGACTGTTGACTGTGGGAGTGAATGACTGTTAACTGTGGGAGTGAATGACTGTTGACTGCGGGGGTGAATGACTGCGTGGGTGAATGAGTAGTCAGACAGTGTGGGTAGGTATGTCTCTGAAGGTAATAAGTGGGATATTTCTGGGTAAATGTGCTGTTGGCTGAGCGTGTGGTTAAGTCAGTTATTGCGTGTTTGAAACATGTTAAGTTCAAACAAAATCTTTTATTTAGCAACGCTGTTGATCTCTAGGTGGACTCAGTGGAGTTGAAGCTCAGCTCAAGAATGTTGGGTCGATTTATGGGTTCCTAATACTTTGAAAGGCCTTAAATTGTTGTGCGAAAGCTTCAAGTATTCGTTTTGTATAACAAATAAAGAGTTTAATCAAATGTTTCATAACTTTATTGAAAACAGCGCACAGCGCCACCAATGACGCACATAGACTAGAACACAAAAAGAGGGGATCGTTGATTTCAGAATTTGGGAAAATAATGTCATTATTCTTTCCTTTATCCCGACCATTCTAGGCATCCTCATTATTATTTCCTTTATGCCGACCATTCTAGGCATCCTCATTATTATTTCCTTTATGCCGACCATTCTAGGCATCCTCATTATTATTTCCTTCATGCCGACCATTCTAGGCATCCTCATTATTATTTCCTTTATGCCGACCATTCTAGGCATCCTCATTATTATTTCCTTTATGCCGACCATTCTAGGCATCCTCATTATTATTTCCTTTATGCCGATCATTCTAGGCATCCTCGTTATTCCCTTTATGCCAACTTTTCTAGGCATCCTCATTAGTCCTTTTATGCCGACCAACATAGGCATTCAGCTTCCTCTTCCATCCATCTCCCTTTTACACCATGACATTACAATATTGCCCACTAAAATGAGGTAAGCGACAGTAATAATAACAACAGAATTATCTATTGTTTCCTTGCTGTTAATTACAGCCTACAGGCTTTTTGTTAAGTAACATTTGAACGAAACCGAAACCAGCGTTTCTCCTACAGCTTTTTTTTTTAAAAGTTGTTTTTTGTTTAGAGATGGCTGTCACATGACACTGGTCCGCCCCCCTCAAATGCTCTTGTTATATTGATTAGAATTTGAAGACACATTAAAACTGATTCAGTGTCTATACAATTTTACGTCAGAATTTACTTTGCTTTACGTCGCTTGTTTCTTACAAAGGGAAGCAGATTTTTTAGAGTAGATATTAATGATTGATGAAACACAATGCTATAAGAAGACATGGATAGCTACAGAAATCAGACAACAGTGTATGGGCTAGTGAGGAGGCTATTATACGGGCTGACCGTGTGGCTATTGTATGGGCTGGCCGAGTGGCTATTGTATGGGCTAGTGAGGAGGCTATTATACAAGCTGACCGTGTGGCTATTGTATGGGCTAGTGAGGAGGCTATTATACGGGCTGATCGTGTGGCTATTGTATGGGCTGGCCGTGTGGCTATTGTATGGGCTGGCCGCGTGGCTATTGTATGGGCTGGCCGAGTGGCTATTGTGTGGGCTAGCCATGAGGCTTTAAACAATTTTTTTAAATTCTTAAATAAAAGTATTGCAGCATTTCTTATATTACTTTTTAGTTCAGTTTGTGATATTTAAATTTGTTTATGCTTGTGGACCAGCAGGCTCGATTATTTTTAAACCTCAAAGCAGGGGCATAGGAAGGAGGTGTCAAAGATATTGGGCAACCCTGGGCGGCCCTAACCCTAGCTACACCACTGCTTGAAAGAGATTTGATTTCCCCCGCAACCGTCACCCTCCCAAACAGCGTTAAGGGAAATGAAGTTTAGGAATGTATCCGGCCTGTGTTACTCCATTCAAAGTCACGTGAGTTTTGTAGCTCTGTCCAACATTCAGATCCATTTCTAGCGTAGACAGCCCGGGGTGTGGAGGGGGTGGGGGAATGGGTACCAAAAATTTGTTTGAAAGAAATTTCGTTGACGGAAAATAGATCGACGGAAATTTAATCGAACGGAATTATTATCGAATTTTTTTTTTTAAAGTTCACACGATTAAGTTTTGCGTCAAATTTCTTTTTTGATCGCATTATTTGGTATTACTATCGTCTACTATTCGTATACTTTCGATTCCCAATTAACGACCATCTCCATTGCAACACTGTGACTGATAGGATCACATTCGGTTAAATTAAAATTATTAGGACGGCGTGGAAGTAGCGCAGGTCGCCCACGCTCGTGGAAGATCAATCAATATCGATTAAAACAGTGGTTCTCAAACTTCCTAATGCCGCGACCTTTTAATACAGGTCCTTATGTTGCGGCGACGCCACCAAACACAAAAATGATGTTCGTTGCCGCTTCATAACTGTATATTTGTTTTCTGATGGTCTTAGGCGAGCCCCGGGGAAAGGGTCGTTCGGCCCCCAAGGAGTCGCGACCAACAGATTGAGAAACACTGTATTAAAACATCGCCTCAGCATTACTTAAAGAAATAAAAAGGGGTGGGGGGGAGAGTAATTTGAAAGACGTTAAGAAATCTCTCAAGAATCCAGGTGTCTGGTCGCTGAGATGAGCTCTGATACCTACAACGGTGAGATAAAAATAGTTGGCTTGTTTCACAAAAAAATATTTCTCTTTTCACAATAATATAATGGAGTCACGTTTCAATAACCTTTTAATAAAAGAAAATTCGTTGCCAAGGGCGTGTATTCGCATACATTTGTCTGATCTGGGGTTATGCCATTAACAAGTTTTTTTTGTTGTTTTTTTTTCTTTAAAAAAATCTCTGGCCCCTTGTATCAACCTATAAATATTTCATGTTCTGTGTTGCGTCAAATCTCAATACACCGTCGGGTTTCTAGAGCACAGTTAACTTAAATACTGTTGACCAATGGTTTTTGCTTTTTTTTTTTATTTCAATTTAAAAGCAAAGGATACTAGGTGATTTCATGATTAATGGTTATTGAACTTCAGGAAATGATATTCTTTACAGATATTGGCACAGGTATTGTCACAGGTAATGAAACAGGTATAGTCACAGGTATTGTCACAGGTATTGTCACAGGTATTGGCACAGGTATTGTCACAGGTATTGTCACAGGTATTGGCACAGGTATTGGCACAGGTATTGGCACAGGTATTGTCACAGGTATTGTCACAGGTATTGTAACAGGAATTGTCACAGGTATTCCCCCATGTATTGCCACAGTTATTGCCACAGTTGTTATTGCCACATGTATTGTCAAAGGTATTGTCACATGTATTGTCAAAGGTATTGTCATATATATTGTCAAAGGTATCGCCACAGGTATTGTCACATGTATTGTCAAAGGTATTGTCACATGTATTGTCACAGGTATTGTCACATGTATTGTCAAAGGTATCGCCACAGGTATTTTTACATGTATTGTAACAGGTATTGGCACAGGTATTGCCACAGGTATTGTTACATGTATTGTAACAGGTATTGTCACATGTATTGTCAAAGGTATCGCCACAGGTATTGTTACATGTAATGCCCCAGGTATTGACCCAGGTATTGACACAGATATTGCCACAGCTATTGCCACAGGTATGGCACAGGTAATGTCACAGGTATTGGTACCGGTTTTGCCTCAGGTATTTCGAGCGCTAGTAAGGGTATTGTATATTTATTACAAGGGATGAAGGAATAACAGGAGACGAAGAGTTATTTTTTAGCGACATTTAATAACTTATTTCTTACGAAAACATAGCTAATATGTTATTTCTTATGTGAACATAGCTAATATGTTATTTCTTATGTGAACATAGCTAATATGTTATTTCTTAAATGAACATAGTTAATATTTTATTTCTTACGTGAAAATAACTAATATGTTATTTCTTATGTGAACAGAACTAATATGTTATTTCTTATGTGAACAGAACTAATATGTTATTTCTTATGTGAACAGAACTAATATGTTATTTCGTATGTGAACAGAACTAATATGTTATTTCTTATGTGAACAGAACTAATATGTTATTTCTTATGTGAACACAACTAATATGTTATTTCTTATGTGAACATAGATAATATATTCTTTCTTACGCGAACATAGCTAATATTTTATTCGTAGGTGAACATAGCTAATTAGCTAATATTAGCTTTCTGAGTCCTAAACAGCCAGGGTTTCAAATTTTGATTCGTAACTCAATGTTCTGCTTGCGTTTTTAAATTGTTAATAATTATTATTGAAATATTTATTTTTGGAAGTCAAAATAAAAAGGAATCAATTTAGTGCAGGTTAATTTCTTTCCAAAGAATAAACTCATCTTCATGCTCACAGCAGTTGCCAGTTTGACCATTGGAGACAAGTCTTCAACGTTAAAAATCGAATTGTATTGGCGAATGTAAAATCAACAAATGAAATGAACAGCTCGACGATATCTCTGCTGCCCGCTTACATGCCCCCACACTTGCTTACATGCCCCTCACTAGCATACATGCCCCACGCCTGCTTACAAACCCCACAATTGCTGACATGCCTCACAGCCACATTATTAATATGCCTCACTGCCGCACTTGCTTACATGCCCCAAACTCGCTTACATGCCCCACACTTGCTTACATGCCCCCCAATTGCTGACATGCCTCACAGCCACATTATTAATATGCCCCCAGACTTGCGTGCATGCCCCACACCTGCTTACATACCCGACACTTGCCTCGATGTCCCACACTTGCTTACATGCCTCACAGCCAGACTTGCTTACATGCCCCAAACTTGCTTACACGCTCCCCACACTTGCCTACATGCCCCCACACTTGCTTACAGACCCCACACATGCTTACATGCCTCACATCCGCACTTGCCGACGAGCCTCACGGCCGTTCACATCCCCACACGATTAAACACCTTAACAGCTGCGCATTGTCCCGACCGATCGGGGCGGACTGAGGCGTAGTTAAAAATAACACACTAGAAAATAGTTGGCTGATTGCCGTTTAGGTCGACGCAAGAGGAAACAATCGAAGCCAGCTCCCAGAGAATCGAACCCTCCTTTGAGGGGATTCTTTATATTTTTTTAATTTTTTTTTTTTTTTTTTAACGGCAAGCTTACTTTCCCCGATTCTCAAAGAGAGGGAATCGATTCGAGTTTTCACTTGTTTTCGTTGTTAATCTCGGATAACAAAAACGAAATCCTTTGTAGTTGCTACTTCGCAGGGCCAAGAGGAAACAATCGAAGCCAGCTCCCAGAGAA
Organism: Lymnaea stagnalis; assembly: GCA_964033795.1. Taxonomy (NCBI): domain Eukaryota; kingdom Metazoa; phylum Mollusca; class Gastropoda; family Lymnaeidae; genus Lymnaea; species Lymnaea stagnalis. The sequence goes on from CAXITT010000073.1 coordinate 651,515, forward strand.
TCGAACCCTCCTTTGAGGGGATTCTTTATATTTTTTTAATTTTTTTTTTTTTTTTTTTAACGGCAAGTTTACTTTCCCCGATTCTCAAAGAGAGGGAATCGATTCGAGTTTTCACTTGTTTTCGTTGTTAATCTCGGATAACAAAAACGAAATCCTTTGTAGTTGCTACTTCGCAGGGCCGATACCTGCGCCATGAGCCGGGTGTCTTTGTGAATGGATCAATAGGGACACAATGCCTCATTCTTTGTTTCTCCAGCAAGTGACGTTAATTTTTTTGATAGACGCCGCAGTATGCAGAAAGCTGGATCGTTTCTCTGTTAGAAGTTCCATATCAGTGCACGAGGCTAGAAGTGCTATAACAGTGCACAAGGCTATAGAAGTTCTATACCAGTGCACGAGGCTAGAAGTTCTATAACAGTGCACGAGGCTAGAAGTTCTATAACAGTGCACGAGGCTAGAAGTTCTATAACAGTGCACGAGACAAATATTTAGAAAACGACTAAAAATTTTAAAGTGTATTTACTTTTTATTCTATAAATGACTTTATACATCTTTTCATTTTCAAAAAAAAAAAATGGAGGGAGGGTGGTGGTTACATAATCATGATGAGGGTGTTTAGTTGTTGGGGACAATTTGGGGATTGGCGGGGGGGGGGTGCGGGGAGGTCAAGTCTCAGCCAAAAAGACGTGCAGTTATGTATGCATGGTCTCATATGCCATTATACATTTCACGGAGTTGTTTCAAGCTGTGGAACTGCGTAGTGACGCATGTGGAAAATTTAGTTCAGCGATGTTGTTGGAGGCTAAAGAAAAATTCAAACGTAACTGCGTCATTCGTTTTGTTATCCTTCAATTTTTGTTAAAATCTTTATGTTTGAATAACTTTAAACCCCCCCCCCCC
>CAXITT010000073.1:653075-669225 GCA_964033795.1 Lymnaea stagnalis
GATGCAACATGATTGTGTGAACTTGCCAGAGTAGATGCAACATGATTGTGTGAACTTGCCAGAGTTGATGCAACATGATTGTGTGAACTTGCCAGAGTAGATGCAACATGATTGTGTGAACTTGCCACAGTTGATGCAACATGATTGTGTGAACTTGCCAGAGTTGATGCAACATGATTGTGTGAACTTGCCAGAGTAGATGCAACATGATTGTGTGAACTTGCCAGAGTAGATGCAACATGATTGTGTGAACTTGCCAGAGTTGATGCAACATGATTGTGTGAACTTGCCAGAGTAGATGCAACATGATTGTGTGAACTTGCCAGAGTTGATGCAACATGAGTGTGTGAACTTGCCAGAGTTGATGCAACATGATTGTGTGAACTTGCCAGAGTTGATGCAACATGATTGTGTGAACTTGCCAGAGTTGATGCAACATGATTGTGTGAACTTGCCAGGTAGATGCAACATGATTGTGTGAACTTGCCAGGTGGATGCAACATGATCGTATGAACATGTCAGATATATACAACATGGTTGTGTGAAATTCTCACGTAGATACACGATCGTGTGAACTTGTCATATTGATACACGATGTATGAACATGTCAGATAGATTCATGATTGGGTTCAATTGTCAGATAGATACAACATGAGTGTGTAAACTTGCCACATAGATACAACATGGTTGTGTGAACTTCTCACGTAGGTACACGATTCTGTGAACTTTTCAGATAGATACATGATTGTGTGAACATGTCAGATAGATACATGATTATTTGAACTTGTCAGGTAAATGCAACATGATTTTCTTAACTTGTCAGATAGATACAACATGATTTTGTTTGAACTCGCCATGTAGCTGGTACATACAACAGTATTGTGTGAATTTGTCAGATAGATACAACATGCTTGTGTAAACTTCTCACGTAGATACATGATTGTGGGAGCTTGTCAGATACACCATGGTTGTGTCAACTTCTCACGTCAGATACACCATGATTGTGTGATCTTGTCAGGTAGATACAGCATGATTGTTTGAATTTGTCAGATAGATACATGTTTGTGTGAACTTGTCAGTTAGATAAATGATTGCCTGAACTTTTCAGGTAAATACAACATGATTGTGTAAACTTTTCAGATAGGTGCATGATTGTGTGAGCTTGTTAGCATCTTCCTCTCAGCCTGTTTTGCTCCAAGAAGTTCAAAGGTCATTCACTAATTCTATACATTCGTCTTTATTCTGATAGATTCTTACCAGCTTTAGAAGGTCCTTTCTCCGGACGTTCTTTCTCCGGACGTTCTTTCTCCCGAGGTTCTTTCTCCCGAGGTCCTTTCTCCCGAGATCCTTTCTCCCGAGGTCCTTTCTCCTGAGGTCACTTTTCACAAGGACCCTTCTCTTGATGCCACCATCTTCGTCAGCTTTCTCTTGTTGACTTTTCATGTGGATTCCATGACAGAGAGAGGCTGTCTAGTCATATTTCAATTTGGTTTCAGAGTAGGAACTCACCCCCCCCCCCCCCCCCCCCCCCACCCCTCCCCACAATCTCAAGTTCCTGCTCTCCCACGTGATCACCTCCTGACCTTTTCTATACGATCTCATATTTTGTCATGCGTGGGCCATGTACACATTGTGTCTCATGCACACATTGTGTTTCATGCGCAGATAATGTCTCATGCATACACGTTGTGCGTTCGTGTGCACATGGTGTGTTCATGTACACTCTATGACCCATGTACACGTTGTGTTTCATGCAGACGAATCTGAATCCGGCTTCATGACACAGAGACCGTTTATAAACCTATCCCTCCCTCCTCCCCCCACCCGCTTCCTCGCCCCCACAGCAGTGAGCACCAGCGTGAGAATCCCTGAATGGACAAGATGACAGGATCTCGCTTGCCCCCCTTACCCGACACTCGGCCTGATAAGAGCATTACATCAGAGAATGTGCCAACCCAGGAAACTGTCGACTTAAAACATACAAAACGTGCCAAGCGGCAAGGGATTGTGGGTCCCCGGTGTCATCTGACCAAACATGCCAAAACGACTGGACGGGCTTTCCCCCCACCCCCTACCCTTTTCACCACCTTCATTAGTGAGGATATCCAGGGGAAGGCTTAAAATAGATCTCTTTAATTGTGTGGCAAGTCGTGCATTGAACGTACCCATTAAAGCCGCTGATGCTGATCTAGGGCGAGCCGGATGTGGAACGGTCCATGGCGTCACACAAGTGATCCAAGTCATGGGCCGGCGTTTCAGTCGGAAGTCATTCGATCATAGTGGGGTTTCAGTCGGAAGTCATTCGATCATAGTGGGGTTTCAGTCGGAAGTCATTCGATCATAGTGGGGTTTCAGTCGGAAGTCATTCGATCATAGTGGGGTTTCAGTCGGAGTTCATTAGATCATAGTGGGGTTTCAGTCGGAATTCATTAGATCATAGTGGGGTTTCAGTCGGAGTTCATTAGATCATAGTGGGGTTTCAGTCGGAAGTCATTCGATCATAGTGGGGTTTCAGTCGGAGTTCATTAGATCATAGTGGGGTTTCAGTCGGAGTTCATTAGATCATAATAGGGTTCCAGTCGGAAGTCATTCGATCATAGTGGGGTTCCAGTCGGAAGTCATTCGATCATCGTGGGGTTTCAGTCGGAATTCATTCCATCATAGTACTCGAGGGCAGGACCTGACGAAATATTCGCAACTGTTCAGATATTTCCAATTAAATGGATTGTGAGTTGATGAATGTAGACGGACAATGTAAGTATTGCAGGGATTGACCTGGGTTCAAACGGACGACAATGGAATAACAATAAATGACAGGACACTCATTTCTCAATTTTATACAATGTTGGCAGACGCTGGTGATAAAATAAAATTTAAAAAAAAAATGATATCTGTCAAAATAAATCATTTATTTAAAAAAGGGACTGACAGACTTGCTGAGCAGACGGTCGCACTGAAATTGTTTATTTTTTTCGGCGCAGCGAATGATGAATTTCTAAGAATATATTATACAAATTTAGAAAAATTATAGTGATATGATGGCCAACAGCTCACATTTCATTACTAGTTAAACACGCGGATAGTAACAGTCGGTTAGTACAAAGTAACAAACTTGAGAATTATTTAATGAAGTTTTGGAGCGTCAGTTTTTAGATTAGTTTTCCCCGTAAGTCCGGAATCAAAGCACTTGTGTGGTGTGGAATCCAACTTTGTATCAGTGTGCTGGGACCTGGACTTGGATTCGGTGATGTCCATGCAGGACAAAGTTTGCTCTCGGCTGTACGTTGATCCACATGAAACAATCGTGTTCAAAGCAAAGTGGGTTTTTCTATGTTTGGAAACGTACCATCTTTTAGCGATGTGCACACTTTTGTTAATTCCATTATCCTTTGATTCCCCTTTTGAGAATGTTTGTCAGTCTGCAAGCCTGGTAGTTTAATCTGCAGACTCGTAGAAGCGTTGTCAATGCCGTATGAAAATGGCACGGTAAGGTGAACAAAGTGGTTCACAATGAATGGATTGTTGTTATTTATGATTTTGATGGGGCAATACATAAATTGACCGTTGTAGCGGTTTGTCCAACAGACGACGACTTGGCAAAAGAAGTCTGTTCCTGCTTTAGATTTCACCCCAAATCACCTGCTTTGCGGTAAAATTCGGTTTTATTGAAATTAATTCCAAAGCATCTCTTGGCCTTGGTAAGTCTGAAAATGTAGTCGGAGATTAAATTCTTTTTTTTTAAAGAAAGGGGCGTTTACTTCCGACAGATGACGTACAGTCTTTTAGCATCGATGAAAATAAATGTTATTTCAGGTTTTTGTCGAGCGCCCAGATTTCATCTTCAAATATTCTCTTTCTTATTTCTGCGCACTCATCTATATTAAATTTTTCCCGCTTTGATGTTAATAATAACTCAAATAATAATACAGTAATATTATAAAATATAGTTTAAAAAACTTCTGAAACTTTAAAAATTGCAGCAAACAGTTCGAGCCCGGAGGGGGGGGGGGCGGCTCCAATATTTCCTACTCAAAAGAAATATCACAGTTGTATTCTGTGGAATTGAGTTTGGAAACACCGTGCTACTAATTGGCTTCAAAATTTTCACTACGCGTTCTGTTGACTGTAGGTAGTAGAATTATTATTTGTTTTGTTGTTGGCATTTGTCGTGGTTCCTATTATAACATCTAGATTGTAATTATTACTTTTCAGGACGCTAGCAGAATTTCATCCGGCAATATTTAAATTTTAGTAAAAAAATTAATCTCGTTCCCGGATGGTTTCGCGGGCCGCATTAAACGTTTCAGCAGGCCGCATGCGACCCGTAGTTTGCCCATCCTTGTATTAACAGAATAGGGAGGTAGATACTGTTAAAAAAAAAAATCGTTTTGCCTTTTACAACAATGCTATTGTTTGGTCTTTACTCAAAGAGAAAGAGTTCACACACTGCAATACGCGTTTTGAAAACCAGATCTTAATTTTTAATTTTTACGATGCGTTACCGGTCTGTGCACTCGAGCGTCAAAGAGAGATGAAGTTGTTTTTTTGTTGTTTTTTTTGGCTTTTTTTTTGCATGAGTGGTTTCCAATAAATGCAGACGTAAGATCAATGAAAGCAGTAGGGTGTATGCAAAGCTCAGCGGGTCTTGTCAGTGATAGTGGTCAGTAACTCTGGTGAGTGAGTCTGTTGAGGCTGGTCAGTGAGTTTGGTCAGCGAGTCTGTTGAATCTGGTCAGTGAGTCTGTTGAGTCATGTCAGCGAGTCTGTTGAGTCTGGTCAGTGAGTCTGGTCAGTGAGTCTGGTCAGTGAGTCTGGTCAGCGAGTCTGTCGAGTCTGGTCCGTGAGTCTGTTGAGTCTGGTCAGTGAGTCTGTCGAGTCCGGTCAGCGAGTCTGTTGAGTATGGTCGGTGATAATGGTCAGTAAGTCTGGTCAGTGAGTCTGTTAAGTGATTTCGGCCTGTGAGTCTGGTCGATGATTATAGTAAGTAAGTCTAACTCCAGCAATTACCACAGTTACGGGAGACTGTCCTGTGCCATCAGAGATTGTCGACATAAGCTGGAACTATCATAAAAAGATGTTAAATGAAGGACTTTTGTGAATAAACATAATGCCCGCCGTTCTTTCGTGTTTCATTGCTTCTAGCAGTATGTGTAGTCCTACTTGATCTAATGCTACACACTATGCCAAACTTACACTATACCAATTGACAAACGACGCATATGATACTGGTGTTTAATTTCTGCTCTTTGAAGTTCTCGTTTTTTGTAATCAGCTATTTATATTATCCCAAAAGACACATGATCCTTTGAACTACCCCTTCACTTTCTCAAGCTGCATTGGAACAAGGAGAAGTTATATTTAAACAATGTTCCAACAGATATAACGTCTCGGTAATTGGATGATGTTTCGAGAATCTCAAACGATACGGGACTTAGAAGGAGAGTACAGAAGAAGCATGGCGCAGCCACGATTCTAAAGAGAGATAAGCAGATAATCCAATAATCATCATTGCGTGAAGACTTATTGGATGATAATCCATTGAAATTATTCGTATATATTGAAGTAGCTAGCATTAAATATTATATTGTTTGATATCTTTATCACACCATGAGTACGACAATAAAATGTATTATGTGTAACAGCAGGACTTGACATTTTTCATTATGGACGTGAGAAGCGTGTGTGTGATGGAGGGAGCCTCCAAACGGCACATTGAGAAATTACTGTCCTCAGTAACAAGACAATAATTGCAGTACACCGTTACAAAACACAATGTGTTCACAAATTAAAACCCACATCGTTACAACAGACATATGCGTTTTTTTTTTGTGTTAACGTATTGGATGACGTAATCTAATTTAAAAAAATACATTATTAAATCTCTCGGAGCAGACACGTATGTCAAACCAAGTAATATGATATGGAAAGCGTCACGTTTACGGAAGGCAATATTTGATCACGTTTGATGAAGGAAAGACGTTTATTTATAGAAGCACGCTTTTGAAACAGATAAGCTCATGAAAAGTGTGTTAACACGCACACAGTGTGTTAACATTACAAACATTGTGTTAACATATATGTGACAATTTAAAAATGAAGAGTGTGTTCGCATAAAGTGCGCAATCAAACTAATTAGGTGTCGACATAATAAGAGATTGTGTCAACCCACAGTGTATCATTATACAATCGTGTGTCACGCATTAGGTTAGGAAGAGGTGGGAGGACCAGTGCTGCCACACCTTATGAAATTTCCCAAGATCTTGGGAATTCACTACCCCATTCAGGACCAAAACTTAAAAAAAAAAAAAAAAATCATATATTTTCAAGAACTTGGGAAATCTTGGGAAATGTTTTGACCGAATCTTGGGAACTCAAACAAAATAATTGAGTGGCAGCACTGGGAGGACACCACCCCCCCCCTGTCGTGACTTTGTTTGGGGGGTAACAGGGGGTCGGTCTACAAAATATTTAATTAGTGTGTGTGTGTGTGTGTGTGTGGTACACACGGGGTTGATAGTTATCAAAATCTAAATACTGAACAAATCAAAGCTATGAGTCATGGACTATCGGTAGAGTGCAAGCAGAGGTACTATATGTGTTGCTACAAGAGTACTGAACAATGCAAACTTGCTTGATACTTACAACACATAATACTCGAGTAAGACAAATATAGTTTTCAGTTCGCATAAACTTTTTCTACAATTAATAATAATAATAAAAATTATTTGAAAATCACGCTTCATCCCCAAAGGCTCGAAGCGCGGTATAAAGTCAACCACATTAAAAGAGAAATGAAAAAAAAAATCGATATTTTACCACATTGAAATACAAAAGCAAACATTAAAAAAACTACATACGAGAATACCTATTCTATGTCTTTCATCCCTTGCAACCATAAAAAGACACAGGCCACTATACATCTAGGAGATAATAGCTAACTGGAAAAGACGGTAGACAACATCGATCCAATAGGTGTTGTGAAATAGATATGTTTTCAAACCGGTTTTGAAAGACTCCAGTGTCTGGCTGTTTCTGAGAGCGACAGGAAGTGCGTTCAAATTGTTGGGCCAGCAAATGCGAAAGTGAGCCTTCCGTAAGTCTCACGGAGAACACGTGGTATCTTTTTTTTACAGTTGTAAGGAGGGGAAAATCAACTCCCACCCTTTTCCCCACCCCGCCTGGCTCTAACGGTATTCAGAAAAAGTGGTGTAAATTTGTTTTATATCGTTTGCGAGGGAAATGCAACAAACTGAGGACCACCCTGGGTGCAACATAGAAACCCACATACTGTTGTACGCCAGTCAAAGAGTTCAAGCCGTGACGTAGCTTGAGTAAAAGCCACACGCGGCGGGGCCACTTTTTTCCCCCGCCCTTTCCACGAAAACCACTCTTCAGTTGGCCCGAAATGCCGCCCCTCCATATGAAGAAAAACAGAGCCACCCGGGGTGGACTGCCCCTTTCGCACGTCCCTTTCTACACCACTGCCTCCAAACACCAAGGGCCCGAAAGAAAACATTCAAATTAGGTTAATTTTGTTAATGTATCACCGATAACAAAAGGAAAGTGCAACAGACTTATGTCCAGACACAATCTCAGAACTTTCTTAAGCTCAGAATGGTTGTGCTCCGTGGTACCCCTGAAGACGTTCCTAAGGGCCAGAGCACGAAAACTGGCTCGATAGATCTATTTCAGGGACACACTATCAGAAGGATCTACCACCGAGGATCGATATGTCATCAAATTAAAAATAAAATAATAATAATAATAGAGTAGTCATGCGAGAGGCGAGGTTCTAAAATTGGGCAACCAAACCCAGGTTGGGGATGTTTTAAACTTTAAACCGCGTGAAATATTTTACTGCACATTCATCAGAAAGATATCAATATCAACGTTCTTACAGAAAACTAGGTATAATACTTTGGAGGATGAGAAACATTGGGTTTGGAAACAAATGTGTGTGTGTGAGGGGGGGGGGTGTATTAAATATTCCACGAACGCCCTGAAAATCCCCGAGCACTACGATATGAAATAATCGCTTGCTATCATCATGCATTCATATTTGTATTTTATTGTGTGTGTGATTGAAGATGCTATTCCTGGTCCTAGTGACAGGCGATAATGCTGGGATCGATACTGTCACGATATCGGGGATGGCATGTTGGGCAGCTGATCGTTAGATGTGACAATTTTGATTTTATTTTTTTTGGGTGGGGTGGGGGTGGGGGTGGGGGTGCCCGGTGCATCATCTGGTGCACGTTCGCAGTTAAGTAAGGCTGAAACCATGGAGGTTACGGCAAACTGCGGGGCTTTGCAAGATGACTCATTCTGCTAGGAAGATGGTCGTTTACCTAGGATTTTATTGCGAGACATGGAAAACAGTATCGCAATATATAAAAAGTCATGTTGGTGTGACTAAGTACAGTCGGGCGTTCCATAAAACTTCAGTGATTGGCCGCCAAGATCATGTCATGTCAAGCATGGACTCAATCCACAAAGGGCAACCAGCAGAGGCGTAGTGAGGGTGTTTGGCGCCCGGGGACAAGATTCGCGCCCGGGGACAAGATCCATTTTAAGGCGCCCCCTTTTCTTTTTTTCAACTCTCAAACCCATTATTTTTACCAATAATATAATATCAAAGCACATTTTGGCGCCCCTAACTAGCTTGGGCCCGGGGGCATCTGCCCCCCCTGCACCCCCTCGCTATGCCTCTGGCAACCGGGATAACCACGGGATACTGTCACACCTGTCAATAGGTAACTTGGAATACTTCCACACCTGTCAATAGGTAACTTGGAATACTTCCACACCTGTCAATAGGTAACTTGGAATACTTTCACACCTGTCAATAGGTAACTTGGAATACTTCCACACCTGTCAATAGTTAACTTGGAATACTTCCACACCCGTCAATAGGTAACTTGGAATACTTATACATCTGTTAATAGGTAACTTGGAATACTTATACATGTCAGTAGGCTACTCAGAATGATTCCACAAGTGTCAGTAGGTTACTCAGAATACTCCATAACCTGTCCGTTCAGTTACTCAGAAGATGTCCATATCTGTCAGCATAGTTACTCAGGAGATTTCCATATCTGTCAGTATAGTTACTCAGAAGATTTCCATATCTGTCAGTATAGTTACTCAGAAGATTTCCATATCGGTCAATATAGTTACTCAGAATATTTCCATATCTGTCAGGATAGTTACTCAGAAGATTTCCATATCTGTCAGTATAGTTACTCAGAAGATTTACATATCTGTCAGTATAATTACTCAGAAGATTTCCATATATGTCAGTATAGTTACTCAGAAGATTTCCATATCTGTCAGTAAAGTTACTCAGTGGGGTGCTAGTATTACCAAGAAGAGGGTGCAAATTCAAAGTGGTAAAAAAGGAGGAGTACATCATAAACCAAATCTAAGACGTTGCAGAGGATTTAAATGGGATTGTAAGCCTGGACTTTATGATTCCGTCAAGAGACTTTGGTTATGGTGCGATCCACTGCCCGCCTATTGGATTATCATGTGGATACTTTTACCACCCTCCCAGGAGTAAGTCATTATTCTAAATTCATTATAAGTTGTTTTGTTTTTTCAAAGATTTTTTTCTGATATTTTCACTACCTCTCTGAAGAAGAATCATTTGTGGTCGCATGTCCCTGCCTGACGAGCTCGTCCCAGATTCCCGTCTGCTGTAGTCAATAATTCTGTATGTCATGTCTAAAGGAGAAGATGTAACGAGATTAACAAACAAACAAAAAAAAAAAATATTTCAGAGCTGTCCAGACGTCAGCAGATTCCATAAATGTGAGACAGAGATCGTTATTAGGAAATCTGATCTTAGGAAGTCTGCCTTTATGGAGATTTATGAGACAGTGGGTGGTGGTGTCAAGTGGAGTCTTTATTCCATCGGCGTAAAGCTGTAATGCTTATTTGATGGGGGTATTTATTGCCGGCGTGTCTCAAATTTAGGAACCATGACGGGACAGAGAAAGGTGGTGAGCCTCCAGTTAGGAACACACAATCAACCTACATTATTTAAAGAATATCTTCAATTTTTGGCCGAATTTCTAAAAAATGTAATAATTTAATTGTGTTAACACTAAATGCATTATCGTAAGGATATGGGGTTCGAAAAAAAAGAGGGGTGGGGGGAAGGGGGGAGCGGTTCGTCCGAACCGTTTGTCATAAACTCAGGCTACGCCACTGACTGTTTTTTTTTAAAAATCATAATTGTAAAATGCCATAAATACTTCAAATGTTTTTGGCCGTCAACTAGGACAATGATATCTCTAACTCGTTCTTTTAAAATCTGTTCTTATCATTCGTGTTTGAATCGTGACAGAATAATTGTTTTTATAAATAGCAGGATCAGTTTAAAGTCCAAGAAGTTCAAACTGTCTTCTGTAACAACTACATTTGTTTTAATAAAAAAACACACACACAAAAACTATGATTTATTGCGGAGACCTACACCATTGGTACATCAAAGGGGGAATCTGTTATCTGATTACCAAAAGTTTGCGATGACGTTCACAAGGTTTAGACATTAAAAACAGCCTGATGACGTCTTACGTCAGTGCTATCCCATCCGTGCGTACGGACACAGTGGTGTGTCGCAAGCTGGGTGTCGGTGTGTCGCGTGGAAAAAACAAAAGTCACGCCGACATTCAAATCGTTTTTAGACATTGAATGAACCGACCAGACAAATTAAATCATGCAACGATACGCGGCATCACATCTCACTTCGGTATGGAGAGACACCAAGTTGCCAGTTTAGCCATTGAATTACCAAGTTATTCAATTGTAAGGTCACGTTGGTCTGCGCAGTTCATTTGTTCTGCCCTACGTTGGGCATTTTCTGATGTAGATTTTTATACCATTAAGAATGTAAATCATGTAACAATGATACTCTCCGTGCCTTAATTACAACGATGGATTGTGGCTGTGAAGCGTCTGTTTGGAGAGTCTTGCAATTTTAATAAATGTAAACGAATCCATTGAAAAGCAACTGATAAAGAGTGGAGTGGCCTATATATAGCTGTTTAGTGCAGTAGATGTCATGGTAAACATACAGGTCCAATACTGGCTAAGTGCAGTAGATGTCATGGTAAACATACAGGTCCAATACTGGCTAAGTGCAGTAGATGTCATGGTAAACATACAGGTCCAATACTGGCTAAGTGCAGTAGATGTCATGGTAAACATAAAGGTCAAATACTGGCTAAGTGCAGTAAATGTCATGGTAAACATAAAGGTCTAATACTGGCTAAGTGTAGTAGATGTCAAAGTAAACATAAAGGTCCAATACTGGCTAAGTACAGTAGATATCATGGTAAACATAAAGGTCCAATACTGGCTAAGTGCAGTAGATATCATGGTAAACATAAAGGTCCAATACTGGCTAAGTGCAGTAGATATCATGGTAAACATAAAGGTCCAATACTGGCTAAGTGCAGTAGATATCATGGTAAACATAAAGGTCCAATACTGGCTAAGTGCAGTAGATATCATGGTAAACATAAAGGTCCAATACTGGCTAAGTGCAGTAGATATCATGGTAAACATAAAGGTCCAATACTGGCTAAGTGCAGTAGATATCATGGTAAACATAAAGGTCAAATACTGGCTAAGTGCATTAGATATCATGGTAAACATACAGATCCAATACTGGCTAAGTGCAGTAGATATCATGGTAAACATACAGGTCCAATACTGGCTAAGTGCAGTAGATATCATGGTAAACATAAGGGTCCAATACTGGCTAAGTGCAGTAGATATCATGGTAAACATACAGGTCCAATACTGGCTAAGTGCAGTAGATATCATGGTAAACATACAGGTCCAATACTGGCTAAGTGCAGTAGATATCATGGTAAACATACAGGTCCAATACTGGCTAAGTGCAGTAGATATCATGGTAAACATAAAGGTCCAATACTGGCTAAGTGCAGTAGATATCATGGTAAACATAAAGTTCCAATACTGGCTAAATGCAGCAGATATCATGGTAAACATAAACGTCCAATACTGGCTAAATGCAGTAGATGTCATTTTAAACATAAAGGTCCAATACTGGCTAAATGCAGTAGATGTCATGGTAAACATAAAGTTCCAATACTGGCTAAATGCAGCAGATATCATGGTAAACATAAACGTCCAATACTGGCTAAGTGTAGTAGATGTCAAAGTAAACATAAAGGTCCAATACTGGCTAAGTGCAGTAGATGTCATGGTAAACATAAACGTCCAATACTGGCTAAATGCAGTAGATGTCATTGTAAACATAAAGGTCCAATACTGGCTAAATGCAGCAGATGTCTTGGTAAACATAAAGGTCCAATACTGGCTAAATGCAGTAGATGTCATTGTAAACATAAATGGTCCAATACTGACTAAGTGTAGTAGATGTCATGGTAAACATACAGGTCAAATACTGGCTAAGTGCAGTAGATATCATGGTAAACATAAAGGTCCAATACTGGCTAAGTGCAGTAGATATCATGGTAAACATAAAGGTCAAATACTGGCTAAGTGCAGTAGATGTCATGGTAAACATAAGGTCAAATACTGGCTAAGTGCAGTAGATGTCATGGTAAACATAAAGGTCAAATACTGGCTAAGTGCAGCAGATGTCAAAGTAAACATAAAGGTCCAATACTGACTAAGTGCAGTAGATGTCATGGTAAACATAAAGTTCCAATACTAGCTAAATGCAGCAGATATCATGGTAAACATAAAGTTCCAATACTGGCTAAATGCAGTAGATGTCATTGTAAACATAAAGGTCCAATACTGGCTAAATGCAGAAGATATCATGGTAAACATAAACGTCCAATACTGGCTAAATGCAGTAGATGTCATTGTAAACATAAAGTTCCAATACTGGCTAAATGCAGCAGATATCATGGTAAACATAAACGTCCAATACTGGCTAAGTGTAGTAGATGTCATTGTAAACATACAGGTCCAATACTGGCTAAGTGTAGTAGATGTCAAAGTAAACATAAAGGTCCAATACTGGCTAATTGCAGTAGATGTCATGGTAAACATAAACGTCCAATACTGGCTAAATGCAGCAGATGTCATGGTAAACATAAAGTTCCAATACTGGCTAAATGCAGCAGATGTCATGGTAAACATACAGGTCCAATACTGGCTAAGTGTAGTAGATGTCAAAGTAAACATAAAGGTCCAATACTGGTTAAATGCAGCAGATATCATGGTAAACATAAACGTCCAATACTGGCTAAATGCAGTAGATGTCATTGTAAACATAAAGGTCCAATACTGGCTAAATGCAGCAGATGTCATGGTGAACATAAAGTTCCATACTGGCTAAATGCAGCACATGTCATGGTAAACATACAGGTCCAATACTGGCTAAGTGTAGTAGATGTCAAAGTAAACATAAAGGTCCAATACTGGCTAAATGCAGCATATATCATGGTAAACATAAACGTCCAATACTGGCTAAATGCAGTAGATGTCATTGTAAACATAAAGGTCCAATACAGGCTAAATGCAGCAGATGTCATGGTAAACATAAAGTTCCAATACTGGCTAAATGCAGCAGATGTCATGGTAAACATACAGGTCCAATACTGGCTAAGTGTAGTAGATGTCAAAGTAAACATAAAGGTCCAATACTGGCTAAATGCAGCAGATGTCATGGTAAACATACAGGTCCAATACTGGCTAAATGCAGTAGATGTAAACATAAAGGTCCAATACTGGGATGTAACAGTTAACACATCAAGACTAAAGGGCTAAGCTTAGATTTACCATGGACAATGGACAAATCTGACTTTGTGATTGGACAAGCAGATTAGACAATTTTGTAAAGAAGGTTTCGCTTAAACGTGGTCCAATGATGCATTGTTGATATTTGTCTACACTTTCTTCAAAATGGTCTTAAAGAGAGCCATTGACATTTTTTATTTAGTATTACTATCAGTTGCCTTCTTGTGCAGAGGTATAGAAATATGACACGTGTGCAAGCTCACTACTAATGGAGTTGTGGCCTTTACAAGGGGTTGCATATATCACAGTATATACATAGTGAGTTTCCAAGAGATCCCTCAGCATGGGCGTAGGAAGTTGAGGCGGAGGTGGCTGTCCACACAGGGTGGCACTTTTTTTCTCTAAAAGGAGGGGGGCGAGCATTTTCGCCAAGCTACATTTTTTGTGTGGAGAGGGTGGCAGAAATCTTGGTCCACCACGAGCGGCCCTAACCCGAACTACAGCACTGTCTATAAGTAGATGCTATTACGTCAACATTACAGCACTTCACATGAATCAGATGACTGACTTACATCTAACTCAAGTCCCAACTGAGAGTGTCAAGTAACATGCAGTCAAACGAAAGATTAAAGAGAGGATTGTTGTGACAATGAACGTGACGGGGTCATGACGTTAAGACCTCAAGGGAAGTGACGTAGGGATGATTTTTGTCTCAATTAACTGGAGTCACGTTTTCAAGATAACGGGGGAATGTTTGAACGGAGGATAACCAATCACAGACGACGGAAACACACGATCAAGAAATCCAAAGAGTTGTCTAGTCAGTGAGTTGTCTAGTTATTGAGCTGTCTAGATAGTGAGTTGTCTAGGCAGTCAGTTGTCTAGTTAGTTGTCTAGTCAGTGAGTTGTTTTGAATCAGTTAGTTGTCTAATCAGTGAGTTGTTTTTAGTCAGTCAGTTGTCTAGTCTAGTTCAACCCCCCCCCCGGTCACCCAGAAGCTCCACTTTTACATACGGTAACGTAATCAGGGAACACGGGGTTAATGCCAACTAGAATGACATTTCAAAGCTTGGTCAATTGCCAGTGAATCTGACACGTCACAGAAATATTCACTTCGGTCCCAGATAAACACATTTTCCTCTCCTCTTTGTCCTCTTATCTACAAGTGCAAATTTCATTATACAGTATGATGAACGCATTTGCCGAAACGTCTACACTTGTTCATCTACACATTCTGTACGATCACTATTAAAGCCGAACATATATTGTGTTTATTTACACACAATTCTTTGCTTCTAATTAATTTATATAAAGCAGGGCAGCGGTTCTCAATCTAATGCCGCGGCACTTTAATACAGTCTCTCATGTCGTGGTGACGCCCAACCATAAAATTATTTTCATTGCCACTTCATAAATATGTGTTTGACTAAAGTGCATGAGAAAATGATTTTTGTATCTGTTTAAATTATGTCCCAGGACCTGATTGATGTATGTCCCAGGACCTGATTGATGTATGTCCCAGGACCTGATTGTTGTATGTCCCAGGACCTGATTGATGTATGTCCCAGGACCTGATTGTTGTATGTCCCAGGACCTGATTGATGTATGTCCCAGGACCTGATTGATGTATGTCCCAGGACCTGATTGATGTATGTCCCAGGACCTGATTGATGTATGTCCCAGGACCTGATTGATGTATGTCCCAGGACCTGATTGATGTATGTCCCAGGACCTGATTGATGTATGTCCCAGGACCTGATTGATGTATGTCCCAGGACCTGATTGATGTATGTCCCAGGACCTGATTGATGTATGTCCCAGGACCTGAGTTTTTGGGGGGTCTCGATACGGAAAATAATCAGTAAATTTTTTATTGTAAAAAAAGGTAACCAATCAGGATTTTGTTTTGTTTATGAAGTCCACATTTTGAAGACTACGAAATACAAGAGCGTTTAAGATCTAATAATGTTTATAGACACCCTCAAGTCAGTTGACAATGTATTAGTTACTAAAGACTTCGTTCACGCCGTATGGATACAACAGTACAGAGATGGCATGTGAGAGCCCAGGTAAGGACCGAAGTCTCTCAAGTAAAATTCGTGTTGTGCATTTCAAGGTGTTTAAACGTCAGGCGTCGTTTCTAGTCTTGTTAACTTCCACATAACGTAATCCATTCCATTTGGAACTGTACAAAATTTTAAAAAAAAATCTGTTTTGAATTTCAGCGTACACGGGAAAGACTTTGTGCCAAATTCTGTGTTATAATATTACCTTTTTGTACACGGTAAGGTCTGTTTGCCGAATATAAAGTTTCAAACAAACGGCACAGTTATAAAATCGAAACAAATCACTTCTTAGCCTGTGTGCATTTCTAGGATTCTGTCAACCCCCCCCCCCCCCCCCCC
>CAXITT010000073.1:669502-898607 GCA_964033795.1 Lymnaea stagnalis
ATTTTGTTTTAAAAAAAAAAAAAAAAAAAAAAAAAAAAAAAAAAAAAAAAAAACTATAAAAATTAAAATTGAAATTAAAACGAAGATTCAAAAAATTTGTAACTTAAAAAAAACCCACCTTAACTATTAAAAGTAAACCATGAATTTAAAGAATGCTTACGATGATAGGGGGGGGGGTAGGATTAAAATAGAAGACCTGGGAGCAGTGCCGTGGCAGGCACAAGTTACGCCCCGCATGAAGCATAAATTAGGGACCCTCTTCCGAAAAATGGATATAAACATATTTTGCATGAAAAATTTTGCATTTTTGGCGCCCTCTGAAGATGCCCCCCTCCCCAGGCTGGCAACCTCTTCACGCGTCCCTGCTGGGCAGACCTAAAGGAGGTATATCTTTTATAAATTGATTGCTAGAGGTTGCCAAGAAGACATGCATATTATCACTTGACCATCTTCGTTGACGATTCATTGTTTCCTATGGTCTGCCTGTTCCGACACTCATGCATCAAAACTAATAATTAATAAGCCCTCTTACAACATTATGTAACTACTTTGTAGACACAGTTATGGGCCTGGCGTTAGCGCAAAATAGCACATGTATCCCCTGACTCACCACCTTGCAACAAATTAACACCAATAACAGACAGTAACGAGCCCCCACTGGAAACTCTGGAGTCACTAAAAACATTTAACTTACACCGAAAAGCAAGACAGACATATTTTGGTGGTGGTGTTGTTGTTTAAAATGTCCAGATCTCGAACCCTTAATCTCGACCTCAAAGAACCCACGACTGGTCTTCTGGTCTTCGTTTTGTGGCTCTAAATAAATACGATAGATTTCTCAATTTAAGAACAAAAACAACATCAGACAGCCCCACCAAAACAGTGGATAGTCCCACCATAACAGCGGATAGTCCCACCATAACATTGGAAAGCCCCACCATAACAGTGCATAGACCCACCATAACAGTGGATAGTCCCACCATAACAGTGGATAGTCCCACCATAACATCTTATAGTCCCACCATAACAGCGGATAGTCCCACCATAACAGTGGATAGTCCCACCATAACAGGGGATGTCCCACCTCAACATCTGATAGTTCCACCATAACAGCGGATAGTCCCACCATAACATCTGATAGTTCCACCATAACAGCGGATAGTCCCACCATAACATCTGATAGTTCCACCATAACAGCGGATAGTCCCACCATAACAGTGGATAGTCCCACCATAACATCTGATAGTCCCACCATAACATCTGATAGTCCCACCATAACAGTGGATTGTCCCACAATAACAGTGGATAGTCCAACCATAACAGTGGATAGTCCCACCAAACAGTGGATAGCCCCACCATAGCATCAGATAGCCCCACCATAACATAGGATAGTCCCACCATAACATATGATAGTTCCACCATAAAATCTGATAGTTCCACCATAACATCTGATAGTCCCACCAAACAGTGGATAGCCCCACCATAACATCTGATAGTCCCTCCATAACATCTTATGTCCCACCATAACATCTGATAGCCCCACCATAACATCTGATAGCCCCACCATAACATCTGATAGCCCCACCATAACACTGGATAGCCGCATCATAACACTGGATAGTCCCACCATAACAGCGGATAATCCCACCATAACATCTGATGTTCCCACCATAACAGCGGATAGCCCCACCATAACAGTGGATAGTCCCACCATAACAGTGGATAGTCCCACCATAACAGTGGATAGTCCCACCATAACAATGCATAGTCCCACCATAACAGTGGATATTCCCACCATAACATCTGATAGTCTTATCATAACAGCGGATAGTCCCAACATTACCCCCCCCCCTTTTTTTTTTAGCCTAGGCGCATATTCTTCTTTCTACACAGGTCGTGCATCAACCCAGCCAATAAATGGAAGTGACGTAAATATTTTACAGCATAACTTAACTGGATTGATAGGCGACGCAAACTACAGCGAAAACATGATATCTTTCTATTATTTTCACAACGGTTAGATCAGCGTGTCCACATGGGCGGAGTTAGGGTGGGTGGAGAGGGCGGGGTTCGTCTATGTGTAAGAGAGAAAGTGTGTGTGTGGGTGTGTGTGTGTAGGAGTTTGGGGGGGGGGGTTGCTGTTTTTTTATTTTTTAAAATGAAAAAGCTATGACGTCACTAACTATTATTTGTGGGACTATTTAACATAGGAAGTATCCGGCACCTGGAGAGATTAGAATGACGTAACACATGAAGAATCTTAGTTTTGGCATGACGAGCCGACATAGATCTGACAGGAAATACGTGTGAGGAGATAGCCTCGTCATTTCAAATGTGTTATTACACATTACAAAACAAAAAATGAAAACCATAAAATATCATCACAAAAACATAAGATCACCAAAATAAAACAAGATCATAACAAGATCATGACAAAACCATGAGATCACCATACTAACGGTATCACAACAACAACAACAACAAAAACCCATATCGTTATCATCCCAAAACCATTTACTAAACCACTACATCACCATTACGGGTAACCATGTAGCTATACCATTACAAAACCCTTTCAGAGCTATTACAACAAGATTACAGCACCATTACCAAAAAAACAACAACAAAAAACCCACAATGACAAGTTTTTGGTATTTTAGGAGTGAAATGGCGATTTGTTTGGTCTGGTTTGTTTGACCACGTGACCGCGATAGAGACCAGGTCGATAAGGATGATCTCGAACGACCGAGGGCGGGTTCTGAGAGTGTCGTTAACGGCCTTGAACTTGAACCAGAAAATTTTTCACTCGCCATTGAACTTTTAAATTCAGATTACGCGTCACGTCCAATCCTAAGCTGTCTGAGGACATGTGAGATTACTGAAATGGTCACTAGTGAATGGTCATGTCCAATCCTAAGCTGTCTGAGGACATGTGAGATAACTGAAATGGTCACTAGTGAATGGTCATGTCCAATCCTAAGTTGTCTGAGGACATGTGAGATTACTGAAATGGTCACTAGTGACTGATCATGGTTTCCCCATTCTCACCATTCTGCAATCTCTAACTACGATAATTAAAAGACAACAAAAAACCACTACGCCCCCCATCCCACCCCCCAACCCACCCTCCACAGGCGCACACATTTGGCCCAGCTGTGTCTCTTCTGAGTGGTATCAATCATTTAAAAGACATCGATTTTTTTTAAAACTGCCCTTTGATAAAGAAATCTTGTTTAAAATACTTAATACAAAGCTGCACAGCTGGGAAATTCATTGCTTTCGCCTAGTCGTCACCCTGTTACTCAGAACAAAATTTAAAGAAACACTGGAGATAACATTTAAACAACAAAAAAAAAGTAGTATCGGTAGGACGGGAAAGTTTCATGGTGATAAAAACTTGGCATAATTACACGCGTGGACTAGTTCATTACACGGGTGGACTAGTTCATTACACGGGTGGACTAGTTCATTACACGGGTGGACTAGTTCATTACACGGGTGGACTAGTTCATTACACGGGTGGACTAGTTCATTACACGGGTGGACTAGTTCATTACACGGGTGGACTAGTTCATTACACGGGTGGACTAGTTCATTACACGGGTGGACTAGTTCATTACACGGGTGGACTAGTTCATTACACGGGTGGACTAGTTCATTACACGGGTGGACTAGTTCATTACACGCGTGGACTAGTTCATTACACGGGTGGACTAGTTCATTACATGGGTGAACTAGTTCATTACACGGATGACTAGTTCATTACACGGGTGGACTAGTTCATTACACGGGTGGACTAGTTCATTACACGGGTGAACTAGTTCATTACACGAGTGCACTAGTTCATTACACGGGTGGACTAGTTCATTACACGCGTGGACTAGTTCATTACACGGGTGGACTAGTTCATTAAACGGGTGAACTAGTTCATTACACGGGTGGACTAGTTCATTACACGGGTGAACTAGTTCATTACACGGGTGGACTAGTTCATTACACGGGTGGACTAGTTCATTACACGGGTGGACTAGTTCATTACACGGGTGAACTAGTTCATTACACGGGTGGACTAGTTCATGACACGGGTGGACTAGTTCATAGGACATTACACATTGAGAGGTTGCCATCTTTCATGACATCGTGTTTGAAAGCAATTAAAGCTACAGAGGGTTTCAAAGCTTGCTGAAAACCGGTCGTAAGGACAGGCGTCAGCGACCCGAGCTGGAGCCCTACGCCCTTTGGAGACCCCCGATCCTAGGCTCTTATGGGCCCCTCGATCCGAGGCTCTTATGGGCCCCTCGATCCGAGGATTTGTGGGCCCACTGAGAGCCCTTTCCCGCAGAATTTCCAGTCTTTTCGTAGAATGGATATGCCGCGAAGTGGCTCCCCCCTGGATGTTTAGCCCCGGTGGTTAACCACCCGGCCACACCAGCTTCCTTTAATTTAAACATGACATAGTAAGGGGTGGATTGCCTACTTCGGACCATTAGGATCATTTAATCAAGACGGAAAAAGGAAGATTTTTACCTGGTCATTTAATCAATATGGAAAGAGGAAGTCTTTGACCTGGTCATTTAATCAATACAGAAAGAGGAAGTTTTTACCTGGTCATTTAATCAAGACGGAAAGAGGAAGTCTTTTACCAGGTCATTTAATCAAGACGGCAAGTGGAAGTCTTTTACCTGGTCATTTAATCAAGACAGAAAAATGAAGTTTTTTAACCTGTTAATTTCATCAAGACAGAAAGAGGAAGACTTTTACCAGGTAATTTAATCAAGACAGAAAGAGGAAGTCTTTTACCAGGTAATTTAATCAAGACAGAAAAAGGAAGTCTTTTACCAGGTCATTTAATCAAGACAGAAAGAGGAAGTCTTTTACCTGGTCATTTAATCAAGACGGAAAGGGGAAGTCTTTTACCTGGTCATTTATTCAAGACGGAAAGTGGAAGTCTTTTACCTGGTCATTTAATCAAGACGGAAAGAAGAAGTCTTTTACCTTGTGAGGAAAATCGACGCCTGAAAATTATGGAGAAAAAAATGCCCATGTGGATGGGGGGGGGGCGTACTAGTATAAAAGAGTATTTAGGCATCCATTTTCTTTGTGAAGTACATGGCGTTTTTACAATTTAATAATAAAGGTCCTACCCAACAATGATTTTAGNTTTTGATGGCAGCGTCTTGTATTTAAGGCATTCCTCGGAATGTGCTGTCCCACAACATGGCAACATTTTGATGGCAGCGTCTTGTATTTAAGGCATTCCTCGGAATGTGCTGTCCCACAACATGGCAACATTTTGATGGCAGCGTCTTGTATTTAAGGCATTCCTCGGAATGTGCTGTCCCACAACATGGCAACATTTTGATGGCAGCGTCTTGTATTTAAGGCATTCCTCGGAATGTGCTGTCCCACAACATGGCAACATTTTGATGGCAGCGTCTTGTATTTAAGGCATTCCTCGGAATGTGCTGTCCCACAACATGGCAACATTTTGATGGCAGCGTCTTGTATTTAAGGCATTCCTCGGAATGTGCTGTCCCACAACATGGCAACATTTTGATGGCAGCGTCTTGTATTTAAGGCATTCCTCGGAATGTGCTGTCCCACAACATGGCAACATTTTGATGGCAGCGTCTTGTATTTAAGGCATTCCTCGGAATGTGCTGTCCCACAACATGGCAACATTTTGATGGCAGCGTCTTGTATTTAAGGCATTCCTCGGAATGTGCTGTCCCACAACATGGCAACATTTTGATGGCAGCGTCTTGTATTTAAGGCATTCCTCGGAATGTGCTGTCCCACAACATGGCAACATTTTGATGGCAGCGTCTTGTATTTAAGGCATTCCTCGGAATGTGCTGTCCCACAACATGGCAACATTTTGATGGCAGCGTCTTGTATTTAAGGCATTCCTCGGAATGTGCTGTCCCACAACATGGCAACATTTTGATGGCAGCGTCTTGTATTTAAGACATTCCTCGGAATGTGCTGTCCCACAACATGGCAACATTTTGATGGCAGCGTCTTGTATTTAAGGCATTCCTCAGAATGTGCTGTCCCACAACATGGCTATTTAATTATTATTTTTATTGAAAAGCGGAAGGGGCTGACCTACACGACGGCTCTAGGTTGGTGGGAGACACTTAATCTTTCATTAGTTTCTTAGGTGAGTCAAAAAAAATATTAAGGAACACTGGTTAGCAACCAATTATACCTCTCTAACCATACACCAAGACTCATGAAAAATGATTCAATAAACAATGTTGCACGTTAAACTGATCAGTTCATGGAAGTTGACAATATGTCATTACATAACACCTCGCGAGCCTCAGTGTGTATTTGACCACAAGAATTGTCCATCATCGTCCCTCCTCCCCTTCTTGTTTCCCCTTCTCCTGTCCCCTATGTACCTTCTCCTCTTCCCCTTCTCATCTCCCCTTCTCCTCTTCCCTTCTCGTCTCCCTTCTCCTCTCCCCTTCTCCTATCCTCTTCTCCTCTCCCCTTCTCGTCTCCATTCTCCTCTCCCCTTCTCGTCTCCCCTTCTCCTGTCCCCTTATGGCCACTGCTTGTCTTGTCTCAACTCAAATATCACGGCAGATTCTCACCGTCCTCTTAACCCAGTGTTTTCCTACAATTACAACGTAAATGATAAGTCTTGTGACATTTGCAGACCTACCATCCAGACCCTCACCTCTTTCTGTTCTAATAATAGCCCGCCCCTCAACGATGCATCGTGTATCAACGTCAATAGCTTAATTGTAATTGGTTAGATTGCAGTATACAAGATGGAACCAGGGTCTCTATACTTCCCGGTGGGCGCTCCCTCCTCCCCCCCCCCCACTAAATCCAGAAAAAGGACACCCAAACTCAAAAATTAATTGTAATTGGTTAGATTGCAGTATACAAGATGGAACCAGGGTCTCTATACTTCCCGGTGGGCGCCCCCCCCCCCCCCCCCCCCCACTAAATCCAGAAAAAGGACACCCAAACTCAAAAGTAAGTTTTCATCTTGGCCCGCATCACGTAAAAATATTCACATTATTTTTTTCCTTAATCAAAATAATTTTGCACCTCTCTGCTCTTTAAAAAATAAAGAAAATTCAACGGACTCAGTATGACTAATAACATAGTAATATATATAGAGATATATTTAAATGAGCTATGCTGAACGTCACGCCAAAGAACCGAAAAATTGTTAAACGTTGAGATTCTTAAAAAAACAATCATAGTTAATTTCTATTATTTTACGGAAATCAAATAAATTTAAATGCGCAAAAATTAACATAAATACGCTCTTATTTTTAAAAAAAGTTTAAGTATTATTATTGTTAATTACAAAAAGATTTAAAGTAACAGCTAAGGAACTATTTTAAGCATTTTGTCCGAATTTAAAAGTTATGGAACAAAAATAATAACAAAATTATAATGTAAGAATTACATTGAAATCACATTTATTGGGAAAACATAAACATTAGTTGTTTTTAGTGCGTTTTTAGTGTGTTGTTAATATTGCGAAATAAAATTAAAATTAATTTGTTCTAAATAAACACGCAAATGACGCCATAACGGGAATCGCCTATGTTGGCCAAAACTCTTAAGTTTCTTTGATTTAATAACCGCGTGTGACAAAACCGATAATGTATTTTCCCATTCTTAAAAGTAAAATTAAGAAATATAATTGATGGCTTTTTAAATTGTTATCAAAACACACAGAAATGTATTTTTAACATTTAATAAGTTTTTAATTTTTTAATTCCAAAAATATACTTTTATTAAATTTAACTTAACCTTTAAATATACTTCTAATAAGAAAATGCCGTTTAAGTCAATCATTCCAGCGAAACTCCATAGCGAGATAGAATTCACTATCCACTTACACCTCATCCAAATAAGAACATACCTTATAAAGTGCAAAATATGTTAGTTTGAGTATGGAAGGGACTACAATTTGGTGAACGATTTTATTAATTTTATTAACATCTGAGAGTGGGGGAGGGGGTTGGTCATTATGCCCCAGGCAGCACAAGATTCGTCTTAAAATAAAGGAATGAATTTGATAAATAATTAGCCTTCTTGAGTACATACATATCGGAGGTAGGAAATAGGATGTGTACATTTTTACGTGGATGACAATATATTTAAATCCTATGGTATCACATTTCTGAAAAACGAGATGTTACATTCTCTTTTTACAAATAAACACATGCTTACCAATTAAGAAAATCAATGGCATTATCAAAACGTGGGTACATTTGTATAAGTATACCCAGGAAAAATCAAAGCCCAATATATTGACACACTTGAAAATTTAATTTTCAAAAATGGAGATGGGTTAATATTCTCTATTAAAAAAATGAAAACATATTTTTGTTTTTACTTTGCGAAAAGTAAAGTGTGTCTGTATTTTGATGAGATTAACAATTAAAAAAAAGAAAAGACACTCAAGTCTGTTATAGACGTGGCAACCGGTTGCGAGATTCTTCTTTAAGTAAAGAATTCTTTGTTTGACGATTTTCTGATGATGTATCATTTAAAAAAACAAGTCAAAATTGTGTTTAAATTGTTGAATAAGATATCAATATATCAAATTCCTTTAATATAAAATATATTTGTATCATATATATATATATTTATATATATATATATATATATATAGTTTTGTTGTATTTATAAAATTATGTTTTTAAAAAATTTTTAGAGAATAAAGTTGTAATTCAAGAGCACGAAATTTCGTAGAAATCGTCCCTAAATTAACTTCTTCAGTGACAAAAGTGATTGAAAAAGTAATATTTTAGATTGGGTAATTTAAGGTAATGTTTAGAGCGGGAAAAAGTAGTTAAGGGTCGTGAAAGGGGGTAGGGTAGGCGTATAGCAGATAAATACTTCACAAAACTTAATGATGTTAGAAACGTAAATATCATTAAATAGATACCTCTTTTTGAAGTTAGGAATTTTGATGAGTTTTTGCAAGAGCAGGTAGAAATTATCGCAAGGACCTACCATTATTATCCCGATAGCATCGGGTCATATATTCTAGTATTGTAAGTAGTTAACTTTTGCTAGAACAAAATGTTCTTTAATGATTGTTAATAAATTGATTTATATTAAAAAAAAATATTTTTGTAAAAAATCAATCAAATAAATTCATTGTAAATCGTTTTTATATAAGCATGAAATAAATCAATTGTCAATCATTAACAAAAAATCCAATTTCAATATGTTTTTAAAAACACCCTACCTTGTTCAAACTCTCAGCTACGTCCAACTAGGAGCCGTGGTGGTTGGCACTCAGAATGAGTCGGTAATGAGCAGATTTTTTTTTTTCTAAACAGTATCGTCACCAGCCTCTGGCACCATCGGCCATCGATCTGCTGTTCTTCACCACGCCACCGATTCACGGAGAACAACGCTTGTCTGCCCCTACTTAAGTTAGAACCGGATGAGGTATTGTGTATCTGGCCTGTCCTCGGCTCTCAGAGGGCAAGCAGACAAAACCTAAACAGCCAAACTGTCAAATCGCGGGGCACGCAAGGACTGTCTCGTGCAATAGATTTGCCGGGACCTGCGGTGGGGGGGGGGGAGACGAGGGACAGCTCAGTCGCAGGGAGCGTGAATGAAGTGGGAATGACGTGTCGTTACACAATGAGCCAGCAGATTATAGTCGGATGGTAAACAAGGCGGTCAATTAAAACTGTCAAAGCGCGGGGCACGCAAGGACTGTCTCGTGCAATAGATTTGCCGGGACCTGCGGGGGGGGGGGGGGGAGACGAGGGACAGCTCAGTCGCAGTGAGCGTGAATGAAGTGGGAATGACGTGTCGTTACACAATGAGCCAGCAGATTATAGTCGGATGGTAAACAAGGCGGTCAATTTCATATCAGGTTTAGATTGTAATCGAAGCTGTATTTTAACATGGACTTTAGATTGTAATCGAAAGCTGTATTTAACATCGACTGAAGATTGTAATCTATGCTGTATTTAATATCGAGTCGCCCTCTTCGTATTCGGGTACAATTTCTCCGATTTCGAATTAAATCAGGATCCCTGCAGTTTCAACAAGTATATTAACTTGTTCCTTCAAAGGATTGGACCGGCAATTAAAGGATGTAGACCTTCAAGAAATGACAAAGTGACAACCTGCACATGAAACCAAGACAAACGTAAGCTTCGCCATGACAGAAAAATAGCGGTTAACAGTCCACTCAGGAAATAAAAAGTAGGACAACTACAACTAACCTTCAAGGAGAAAACATTGCTTTTAACTTTCGTCTCCGCAATGGCCACACCACAGCGGACCGCCTGTGCCACCCGATAAACATCCTCTGCCACCCAATGAACATCCTGTGCCACCCGATGAACATCCTGTGCCACCCCATGAACATCCTGTGCCACCCCATGAACATCCTGTGCCACCCCATGAACATCCTGAGCCACCCGATGAAAATCCCGTGCCACACCACGAACATCCAGTTCCACCCCATGAACATCATGTGCCACCACACCGGACCTCCTGTGCCGCCCCATTAACATCCTGTGCCACCCCATGAACATCCTGTGCCACCCCATGAATATCCCGTGCCACCACAGCGAAACTCCTGTGCCACCCCACAAACATCCTTTGCCACCCCACGAACATCCTGTGCCACACCACGAACATCCAGTCCCACCCCACGAACATCCTGTGCCACCCCATGAGCATCCTGTGCCACCACATCGGACCTCCTGTGCCACTAAACGGACCTCCTGTGTGCAACCACATGGGCCTCATGTGCTTTCCCATGAACCTCCTGTGCCACCGAATGAATGGACCACCTGTGCGACCACATGTACCTTCAGCGTCCAACCTCATGAACCTCCTGTGCCACCACATGGAAATCCTATGCCACCACATCGGACCTCCTGTGCCACTAAACGGACCTCCTGTGTGCAACCACATGGGCCTCATGTGCTTTCCCATGAACCTCCTGTGCCACCGAATGAATGGACCACCTGTGCGACCACATGTGCCTTCAGCGTCCAACCTCATGAACCTCCTGTGCCACCACATGGAAATCCTATGCCACCACATGAACCCTCAGCGCCACCACATGAACCCTCAGCGCCACCACCATGGACCTTCTGTGCTACCAAACGTACTTCATGTGCTACCACATGGGCCTCATGTGCTACCCCACGAACCTCCTGCCCCAACGAATGGAACTGCTGCTTCATCACCTACTTAACAAATATAAATGTTGCACCAACATATTATATCAATATTTTATGAGAATAGGGGTATCTGAAACAGGAACAACTTAACAAGCCCATTCGGATTGATAGCATATCAACTTGAAATGGAAGCGTGTCTGGGCATCATACTTGACAAGCGGTTCTCAACCCTGTGGGCCCCGACCCCGTTGGGGGTCGAACGACCGTTACACAGGGTCGCCAAAGATCATCGGAAAACTCATATTTATGAAGTAGCAACGAAAATAATATTATGATTGGGGGTAAGCACAACACGAGGAACTGTATCGCGGGTCGCGGCATTAGGAAGGTAGAGAACCACTGTACAACACTCAAACTGTGGCCGATAAATTATTGGACCCAGCGTTAACGACCGCGGGGGTGGGGGACTTGGTAGGATTGGTGCACTAGAGTAAGGCTAAAAGAAACAACCCTCGTAATATGAGCTATTCGACAACATCACCGTCTACTTGAGTAACGAACCAGCACTGTTATGTGATGGTTGATGTATGTTGGTCGTCCTTCGCACGCGAAGATGACCGAGGCGATTTCGGATTTGTATTTTGTTAAAAGTGAGGAAGAGCTGAACAAAGCCAAGGCTTAGTCAAGACGACTTGAAATAGACCAGGATGCAATAGATGACCAGTGCGTATGTTTTGTGTGACGCAGATGTTGTTGTCGGAATTTATTTTCATTGTGCCGAGGTCATTCCGTCTACGGGACTCCATCTCCGGGTTTGATTTCTGAGTTTGCCTTCTATTAGATGAGTTGCCTTCTCTTAGATGAGTTGCCATCTAAGGTTAACGAGCCCCTTCAACCGGGGCGCTGATGTTTTTGCTCGTTTTTGTGGGCGTTTTCTGTGGATAGGGCTCCACTATGAACACACGGATCCCGCAGTCAACGGACTCCTTCAGGGAGTTGGATTTTTTTTTTTTTTTTTTTTTTGGGGGGGGGGGGGGGTTTTTTTTTTTTTTTTTTTTTTTTTTTGGGGGGGGGGGGGTGTTCTTTCTTCTTCTCCTTCTTTATTTTGAGGGCCCACGATCAATGAATTGATCATTCTGGCTCCTATAAAAAAAATGTCCCTCCTTGGAAAACTTTGCTAAGAGAAAACGACTGATGAACATGATACCATCTAGTCGGATGGTTTCAATGACAACGGTAACATGAAACGAACTATAACAATTTCTGGCCAAATCTTAATTTATCAGACCACATATCTTAGTGAGCTGCATGGAGACGGGAAAAAATTGTTTCGTGTCACGTGACACTGCTACCACAATAAAAGATAGTCATAATTTGTTAATGACTCTGTGGGGCATACATCAAAAAGAAGAATCGCTAGCAGCATCAGATGTGAACTTAATCAAGATGAAAGGCTGTCAGCTAGTAACTGGTACCGGTATCAAGAGGGCCGCCATCAGGAAACCGATCAAGGAGAAAATCTCACGATTACTCGGTGATCAATAAACACATTCACGAATCAATATGCGGTTCAATGTCATTAAAACCTATAATAAGACTACACCGGTTATATAAAAATGCAAATCGATATAGAATTTTTAAAATAATAATTTGTATATCGACGAATGTGATTCGTGCCTGGAACTAACGCAAAAAACAGCATCAAAATTAAATTAATATATTTTTAAAAAATAAAACACAATTTTTGTGTCCAAACTGCTAAAATGCGAAAATGCGATTCACTGGGAAATAGTAAAGACATTTATTGTGTATTTTTTCTCCACAATGGATGAATATCAAGGATTAAGCAGAATCACAAGTCAGCTTACGTCATTTAGAACGTTAATATGCCATAATAATAATAGTAATAATAATAATAATAATAATTAAAATAAAATTTCAAATGGAATAACATCGTTTGGTTGTTGTTGTTTTTTTTTTGTTTGCTTACAACTTGTATGATAATAAGCAGGAGAAATGAAAACACCGATGCAAACACTTGACTAGCGCTGACACGTAGGGTGTTGCCGTATTCAAATAATATAGATTTGTTATATAAAGTCAGAGATAAAGCCATAGGTCATCTGTTGTTTTTTTCTAGCTTCAATAAATTTAACAATTTTATGTTAACAAAATGTGTTCGTACAAAATATTTTTGTACGTAAAATTTTATTTTGATTGGCTTGGTGACCTTGGTATCAAAGCACTTTCAAAAAAATAAATAAATAAAATCGCACATTGACCAAAAAACTGTTTTAATGATAAAAGAACGTAAAATATAAAGTAAGTACTTTTGTGACGGCATTATTTTATTAATGTCTTCTTTCGTCCTAAATCTAAAGTAATCTGTGGAAATCGTTGACCCTCAAATTATAGGGAAAAAAATTGTTTTGTTTGTTTGCTTGTACTTTAAATCTATCTACAACTATGAGAAGTGTTTGGAAAAGCGTCAGTCATTATGAGTTAACTGGAACCGTATTTAATATTAAAATATAGCTTAGCCTCTTAGTTTGTAGAGGAAGATGAGTTTTCATTAGCTGATATCTAAATTATTCAACGTATGGTAACAGTCTTCATTGTTTACAGGTAATAGGCCCATAGCTCAACATTCCCAAATTATGCATGCCAGACATCTCAGGCCTAAAGATTTGAAGGAGGTGGCGAGGCTATTTCAAGAGAAATAATTCAGGATAATTTTGTTGAGATGATTGTTTCCACTCCTACTTCTCATTTATTTAACGGCGGTAATCGCATGTACAATCTTAATTTAAATATGAACATTTAATAGTAATTTACGTTATTCTCACCCCCCCCCTTCCACCCAATCCCTTTCATTTTTCCAAGCTTAACTATTTTAGTATTTATATTTGTTTGAAAACTCCGTATCACTTTTTGCAGGGATGGAAACCATTAGGATATCACAAAATGACTAAAGGGCAGCTTAGGGTCAGGATATCACAAAATGACTAAAGGGCAGCTTAGGGTCAGGATATCACAAAATGACTAAAGGGCAGCTTAGGGTCAGGATATCACAAAATGACTAAAGGGCAGCTTAGGGTCAGGATATCACAAAATGACTAAAGGGCAGATTAGAGTCAGAATATCACAAAATGACTAAAGGGCAGCTTAGGGTAACGACATCACAAAATGACTAAAGGGCAGCTTAGAGTCAGGATATCACAAAATGACTAAAGGGCGGCTTAGAGTCAGGATATCACAAAATGACTAAAGGGCAGCTTAGGGTAACGACATCACAAAATGACTAAAGGGCAAGTTAGTGTCAGGACATTACAAAGTGACTATAGGGCAGCTTAAAGTCAGGATATCACAAAATGAATAAAGGGCAAGTTAGTGTCAGGACATTACAAAGTGACTAAAGGGCAGATTAAAGTCAGGATATCACAAAATGTATAAAGGGCAAGTTAGTGTCAGGACATTACAAAGTGACTATAGGGCAGCTTAGGGTCAATGTTATATAAGAATTATCGTCATAATGTTGCCCTTTCTTTTCACAAATGAGCTAGCTAGATATCGCTTCATTAGTACTCAGTAGTAGTAGCAGTATTACAGTTACGTTACAGTAATATTTCGTCAACAGTATCTTCAATGTGCTATTTAAGTGGTTCCTGTAATGTTTCGATTCCTGGCGTTTATGCAAAATTTAGGTTTTCACCATTTTTTTTGCTGCCCAATCGGATACCGTACTAGTATTACTTTTGAGTAAAGTGATATTTTTATTTTATTAATTCTTTCTGTTTTGACTGTTGTTTGTTCGCTGCGGACGAAATGCTGCACCTCGGGCGAAGACGGAAAATGGTGCCACTTAATTATTTTTAAGATATAGAGAAAGTGCCCCCCCCCCCCGGCGGATCAGTAAAAAGACCATTTTTTGCGCCCCCCTCCCCCCGTCTTTTTGAAATATATGGTATTTAATAAGGACGAAATGCTGCACCTCGGGCGAAGACGGAAAAAGGTGCCACTTAATTATTTTTAAGATATAGAGAAAGTGCCCCCCCCCCCCGGCGGATCAGTAAAAAGACCATTTTTTGCGCCCCCCTCCCCCCGTCTTTTTGAAATATATGGTATTTAATATTCCAATTCATTATTAAGATCCTATTTAAAGAGGATTTTGGCGCCCGCTGTGACTGCCCTCTTTGCCCCATTATCATGGCTCTGCCCGAGGGCAACATGGCACCCAGAGTGACAAATATTATGGGGACTACTGGGCTGGCCGAAATTAACATTGAGCATATATTAATTATATTAACTTTATTCAATAATCTTATTATAAAGCACACAACAGCACAAGAATTAAGCAGTTGAAATAGGCTAAGCGAAGTGAAGTAGTTGTATTTTTAAAAAAAAACACTACCGTATAACTTAGAACAAGATTGAAAATGTGGGTGTGGTCCCAGACATGAATTTGATAAGTTGAAACCATTCAGGAAACCCATTGCATTGTAGCCTATTCGTTTTGCATATTTTTGCCATCCCGTCTGTAGCATTACAGACAAAATTATTAATTAATGTCACATTCTCAGATTTTCTAGCGAGACTATTCATTCATATGCTTGCTGGTACGGGTACCTATTGTCGTAGGAAGTTTACAATTTTGAATGCATTTATTTAGTGGCTCATGAATTTTACCTGTCATGTATTACATATTACCAGTACCGGTATTACAGTTGAGAGTAAACTCTAGGTGGATATGTAATATGCAAGTGTTATTGTAATGCAGCAGAAGTCAAGGCTCCAAAAATTTCACAGACAAAGTTCAATATTTACATTAATAATTTACAACAATTATAAATCTGGCTTTTTTTGAAAAAGAATTTTACAATTTACATTGGTTCTATAACCAAATGAAATAAGTTTTGACAGGTTTCTTCATGTATATTGTTAACTGATAAAGCTAAAGAAGTGATTCTAGTTGGAAACTCATGCAAAGCCTGGTATATTTAGCTGGTATTGACCCAAGGGCGAAAGGTTGATCAAATTTTTAAAAAGTTACCATACTTGAATGTAAATTAAAGGAATTTTTTCCTATTAAACGTTCTAATTATTATTAAGATCTGGACCGATATTTTTTCTTAAAAATCAAGAATATTTCTTTCTTTCCACAGATCATACTTTTGTGTGCAGTCAAAGATGATCTTTGTGCAGATACAGATTGACCAATATCACTTTTTTTGGTACCGTACCATACCTTTCCTGAAGCCTTTTGTCATGAGAACTTAAAATATCTGTAGGCAATTATATCATACATTTGTAGCGTTTCATTAACTCATGTGAAAAGAACTATCAACAGAAGAAATTGATATGAAAAAAGACATAAGATGTAGTCCTTTGTTCATATCAGATTCAAATAAACATTAAAAAATAGAAAATGCAGGCGGTCCAAATGTCAGTTTGTTTCTCTCTTGTGTGCTGTCTTATAACACTTGATATTTAACTATATGGAGTGCTACAAATGTCACATTTGTAATGTTTCTCTCTTGTGTGCTGTCTTATAACACTTGATATTTAACTATATGGAGTGCTACAAATGTCACATTTGTAATGTTTCTCTCTTGTGTGCTGTCTTATAACACTTGATATTTAACTATATGGAGTGCTACAAATGTCACATTTGTAATGTTTCTCTCTTGTGTGCTGTCTTATAACACTTGATATTTAACTATATGGAGTGCTACAAATGTCACATTTGTAATGTTTCTCTCCTTTTGCCACCTTTGCATTAAAATAACAATGAAAAGACAGCAAATGCAGAAAGACAAATGTCACATTTGTAAGTTTTCTCTCCTGTGTGCAGTCTTTTGTGTCTTATAAAACTTGATCTTGTTGTAAATGTAGCATTACAATGTCACATTCGTAAGGTTTCTCTCCAGTGTGCAGTCTTTTGTGTCTTATAACACTTGATATTGTGGTAAATGAAGCATAACAAATGTCACATTTGTAAGTTTCCTCACCTGTTTGCTGTGTTTTGTGATATTTTAACCATGAAGAGCCAGCAAATGCAGAAGGACAAATGTCACATTCGTAAGGTTTCTCTCCAGTGTGCTTTCTTATGTGTCTTATAACACATGAACGTGTTGTAAATGTAGCATTACAAATTTTACATTTGTAATGTTTCTCTCCTGTGTGCCGTCTTATGTGACAAGCAAACCCTGAAGCGCTAGCAAATGTTGAAAGACAAATGTCACATTTGTAAGGCCTCTCTCCTGTGTGCTGCCTTTTGTGTCGAGTTAACCCTGAAGAGTCGACAAATGCAGAAATGCAAATTTTACATTTGTAAGGTTTCTCTCCTGTATGCCTTCTTATGTGTTTTATAACACTTGACCTAGTAGATAGTGTAGCGTTACAAATGTCACATTTATAGTCTTTCTTCACTGTATGTTTCAATTTATATTGCAAGCTCTTATTTCTCTGTCCATGTTGTACACCTACTAAAATTTGTCTAGATTTTTTTGATAATGAAAATTCATTTATTTCATGTTCCTGGCTTGGAGCTTTGTTAGATTCATTACTAGTAGAATAGTAGTGCTTCCTCTGGCAAGGGTCATATTTATCCTTTGCTAATATACTTGAATGATCAGAGACACTATTAGAAGCATGTGCTGTATGCAATGTTAAAGCTAAACTTGATTTAACATCCTGATGTGTGTTCAAATCTGTCTCCTCCTTAACTTTGGCACTGTCTAAACATTCCCCAGCAATTACTTGTGAAGAGTAGACATCATCCTCTATCTCTTTCTTCAGCATTTTGTGAAAGTCATTAACCCCTTCATTTTCTATGTTAACATCTGGATCATATTTACAAAGGCTTGGTTTATATAGAATATCCTCTTGTTTTTCCATAATCTTGAGTTTTCTTGAGACAAACTGGCAGAACTTTGACACCTGAAGGGTTTCTGTCAGAAGAGAAGTGAAATTTATGATGTCTTCATGTGATTCACATTATATATTTAAATATCCATACCGTTAACTAAAACACCAATATTAAAAAAGTAATTAAAAACTAGGTCATTGAAATTCTACTGTATGTATTGAATAACTGACAGACATGTTGGTAAACACACAACTTTCTATATTCTTTAACACTTAATAAATACTTTAATTAATAACATTAAAGTAATTGTATGCTTAATTATAGGATTAAAACCATGTAAGTTAATCTGTATGGTAATATTTAACTCAGTATCTAAATTTTTAATTAAATTGTATCAGCTTTTGTTTAGAAAATGTGATCAAGTAAAAACAGTAAAGCTTTCTTGATTACCATTCTTGTTTAATAAATTGACATTTTTGAAATATTTATCTATCTAATTCTATAATATCTAATCCAGTGGTCAAGACTTGCAATTTGTATGAAAAATATAATCACTTTATACATGCACACACCCCAACAAGCTCACGGCGTATGCAGTGACGTATCATGAAAAGGGGGGGGGGGGGGGGGGGGTAGTAAAATTGGCATTCTTAAATGTGCGTAACTTGAGTTCACGTTTTTGTCAAGTAACTTTAGTAGTTGGGAAGTTTCACGCATTGCTGTTGCAAATGTTTGGCGGGCTATATCTAGTGTATGTTATTTTAAAACCATCTCTCTAGATTTCTCCGTTTTGACAATCGCCGCGGTTCAGACAAACAAAAGAACTGTATGTAACAAAACTACGTCACAAGCTAGTCACACGCTCAGTAGCAGCATGACCCACTAAAGTAGATCAATTGCTATAACCCAATAATACTTTTTCTTAATTATATTATGTACATCTTCTGCAGTTATTGAACTGACAGGTAAAAATATGTACAGCATCTTTATAAGAGGAAAATAAACTTTGTATCATAAATACACTAGCTGTTAATGCCAACTGTGCATGTAGAATTATCAGTTCCCACTATATCACCACCCTATTTATCTTATAAATAATAATTCTTCTTTGTATTTATGCGATCCATCTGAGTGAGATAAAAAAAAAATTCACTATCCCTTGCTATTAAATTACCCAAGGCTTCTTTTATAACATCAACGTTTTCTTTTTGGTAACTATTAATATTACATGATTTTTCTATAAAATGTAATAAATGGGAAATTTCATAGATATATCAAACATTTTTTGGCAATGGCTTGTTGAATTTGTGTCTATCACAGAGATTTGAGTTTGTTGGAAAAATACTTTATCATCAAGGCAGTTGTCAACAAAAATAGTATATAATATATATTATTTCAGGGGGCCCATCACCTTTCAAGTTGATAAAAAATGCATTCACTTCTGGACAATACATCTCAAACGATGAAATGTTCAAACTTTTAATTTTATTTAAATATTTACTAAAATCTGATATTTTATTTTTTCTTTCATACTCCTCATCATTAGTTTTTAAACTGTCCTGCATTGCAGCTAGAACTCTTTCACGCTCTAATTTCTGCTTCTTTTCAGCAGGACACTCACGTGATTTATTAGGCACAGAAGAGTAGCTGGGGCACCCAATGAATATTGAAGGAACTGCACCTTTTTTTAACCGTGGCGTGTCGAATGAAGCAGTAATACATTTTCCAGTCTTCGGGTCAACCATGGACTCTGTCCATAAAATCTCATCGTCTGTGAAATGTTTATGGCAAATCTGAAAAGATGAATGAAAGTTTAATTATAGACCTAATAATAAACCTAACATGAATAATTTTAATCAGACCCATCAATGATTGGGCCCGAAATATATTTTAAATTTAAATTATAATCATAAATGGGTTTACATTGTCACTCATTGTGTTTCTGGAATTCATGTTGAAGATTAAGTGATTAAGGTTAGCCTACGTGTAAATGTAATCTTACATTACCGGTATACTATTATTGTAAGTTTGCTTATGGCATATAGATACAGAGGCACAGTGCCGTCAGTGCATCATGATACTGATACTATCAGATGATATACTGTCTATGTATACATATAATATTATACTGATGCTTCGACTTAGCACTTAGAAAGGAGCCTGTGAAGTGGCTTCCGCAAATAATACAGTTAGGCCTATATTATAAAATATATTGCATTAAATTTAAAAAACCAAGAAGTTGGTCCTTGCAGCTAGGACTGAATATGTCAGTCACCATATTGTAGATTGTGGCTCAAATAGGGACTTATTTTGTATTGTTGGTCAGCTGACCGGTAAACAGAAGGACACATCTTTGCCGAATAACATTGCCGTAGGCGAGCTGCCAGATGCTCTAAATGAGTTTTTTTATTTCGAAGGTTAGGAAAATCAGAGCGAGACTTGACATTTGCACCGATGCTCCTGAATTCTTGCCGTTTAACGGCACTCCCATGAGCGAATTTTTGGAGGTCACTGAATCGTATGTGAAGAAAATCCTGGTTGACTCCCGAAAAAGTCATGTTTGCTCGACCCTCTTCCGGCAGGGCTGTTGAACGAATGTTTGGATGAAATAGTCCCTATCACTATCATAACTAGCATCATAAATCAGTCTTTAAAAACTGGTATTGTTCCATCTTCTTTTCAAGAGGCGGTTGTAACTCCACTGCTAAAGAAAGCAAATCTCGACCCAAATACGTTGAATAATTACCGCCTTGTTTCAAATCTACCATTTGTATCCAAAATTTTAGAGAAAGTCGTTCTCCGCCAGCTCCTGAACCACCTCACTCAGTGTGACTTGTTTGAGCCTTTCCAGTCAGCATACAGGGCGCAACACTCTACTGAGACAGCCCTGTTGCGCGTCGTAAATGATTTTCTGTCATCTTGTAGTGAGGGCAAGGTATCCCTTTTGTCATTACTTGATTTACCCGCAGCGTTCGATACACTTGACCATGGCATACTTCTCCAACATCTGCAAAAAACTTTCGGTTTTACCGATACCATCCTGAGATGGTTCCGCTCGTATCTGACAAATCGGGTCCAATCAGTTATTGCAAACGGTTTGACCTTGAAGCTATCTGTTATCGAATTGGAGTACCCCAAGTCTTAGGCCCGGTGCTTTTCACTATGTACGTTCAGCCCCTGGGTGCAGTGATCAAGCAGTTTGACACGCTATATCACACGTTCGCAGATGATACCCATCTTCAGCAGTCTGTGCTCCCCTCTCAGTTCCCTCAGCTTCTTAGTATGACACAGAAGACAGTGGAGGCAGTTAAGCACTGGATGAACATAAACAAGCTCAAATTTAACGATAAAATGACAGAGCTGATCCCCATTGCTACCTACAAAAGCTAAAATCTGCAAATAACACACCATACCTTACTCTCTCAAGTATTCAGATTGAGTTTGCTCAAACAGTGCGAAAGCTGGGTGTCTACTTGGATAGAACACTAACTATGGAAAATCACATTAACATGCTTTGCAAGTTGATTTTCTAGAGCTGCGCAGAATTAGTCATATCAGACCTTTCTTAATTTTTGATACAATAAAGAGACTGATGTCTGCATTCGTGCTATCACGCATGGACTACTGCAATGCTCTTATGGTGGGTCTTCCAGCTACGCTCCTGGATAAAATTAAAAAAGCACAGAATAATGCGGCTCGCATTGTTCTTCGAAAATGCAAATTTGACCATGCTAAAACACTTCTGAGAGAGCTGCATTGGCTGCTGGTCCGGGGTCGCATAGAGTACAAAATTGCAACTCTGTGTTACCGCTGCTTGCACCATCATATCTCAAAGCGCTCATAACTACTTATGTGCCCACTAGACAGCTCCGCTCATCCAATTGTGGCAAACTCTCAATACCACGTGTTCCCCTTGAGACTTACGGAGGGCGCACTTTCGCATTTGCTGGCCCAACAATTTGGAACACACTTCCTGATTCTCTCAGAAACAGCCAGACACTGGAGTCTTTCAAAACCGAATTGAAAACACATCTATATCGCAAACACCTGCTGGGGTAATGTTGTCTACCATCTTTTCCAGCTGGCTATTATCTTCTAGATGTATATTGGCTTGTGTTGTTTATGTTTGTAAGGGGTGAAAGAATTAGAATAGGTATTCTCGTATTTGCGTTTTGTACTTCAATGTGGTATAATATAGATATATTTCATTTCTCTTTGAATATGGTTGACTTTGTACAGTGCTTTGAGCCCTTGGGGATGAAGCATGATTTTCAAATAAACTTTATTATTATTAATAATGTAAGTCTAAAGGCCTTGCTAAAACAACATGCAATATGATTAGACCAACACTTACTCTAGAATATTTTGTTGGTTCGAAATCTTTCCTAGAAATCGCTGCAATCCATCTTTGTTTTAAGTTGTCATCTTTTGGAAATTTAAAAATGTGAGCTCTGGATTCTTTATTGTAATTTCCCTTGCAAAATGGGGCACAACATTTATACACCATTTCCAATGTTTAGAATTTTAACAACAGCGCACGGTTACACGATTCTTGACGAAATGACAATTAATCCACAATATGAATTACAATAAAAAGTCGTGAAAGTAAACAGGCCTGCATTATAAACTTTAACTTTACTTTCC
The DNA here is from genome assembly GCA_964033795.1 of Lymnaea stagnalis. NCBI lineage: Eukaryota > Metazoa > Mollusca > Gastropoda > Lymnaeidae > Lymnaea > Lymnaea stagnalis. Next base: position 692,159 of record CAXITT010000073.1, read on the forward strand.
TTGTTCCTGCCAATTCCTAGTTTAAAAAATGTATTCAAATATGTGTAGTGGATGGTGGTGGGGGAGGGCTGAGGTTAATCCATCAGTTAATACATGTACTTAAATTAAGTATGAACCCACTGTAAGCTCACGGCACTCACAACCCTGAATCTTAATTAATTACCAGTGAAAATGTGAACAAATCTGGCCACACATCAGCTAACTAGACCATAAACAGGCTGAGCAATTGACTGATAATATATGTAAAATACTGCCAGTGTATCTTCTCTTTTTTAAGGGATTGCAAACCTTATAAATTAATTAAAAATCTTTTGCAACTGGTTGTAATATAATGACACACTGATACTCTGCTGCCTGCATTGCCCCCCCCCCCCCCTTTCTTTAAGTGCGGTCGGAATATATGGATGGTCCCTAGAAGCTGAAGCCTTGGGAGGGGGGGGGGGGGGGGGTTAGATAAATTGATTTCTGACCAATGCAGTGAACCCTTCCCAGACAACTGAATGCACAGACAATGGACCATTCAGACAAGTGACCACATAGCCAATTGAATTCAAGTCAATTTAAGTGACAAAGTTGCACAAATCGACAGTAAGCATCCGAGATGACCATTGAGCATACCAGTACCAAACCCAAAATAGTTACTTATTGAAGTTATGGACAAAACATCTTTTAACTGAACATGCATGGGTCATGTTTTTTTTTAATTATCGGCATGAGAACTAGCCCTAAATTTTTAAAAGTTAAAAGGCAAGGGAACCAAACTTGGGAGAGAAAACCATAGATAGCACCGCGTTTTTTACCATGGCGAACTTAAGTCCTAACCTGGGTTTTGATTTTGAGCCTTATCGGAACCAGGGACAAAACACGCAAATTAAGTCAGGGTGCTATCTCTTCACATTAGCCAAAATGGTTTTTAAAACAATCAGAAAAGAAATTATTCGAATAAAAATACCAATAGCTGTGAATTAGAAAGTGCGGGATACAAATCTCAAATGTTTGTTGTTGTTTTTTTTAAATTCTGAACTATTAACAAAATATTCAGAGTATCAGAGTTATTTCCCCCAATAAATCTTTTATTATTTTTATTAGCTTCCTGGTAATTATAGTTTATAATAAATTCGCATTTTAGTTTTTAAAAAATATTAAATTAAATAATAATATAAATATTATATATTAGCCAAGTTTAAAATAATTGTTGCTGTTCAAAAGGTTATGGTGGGCTAAAAAAAAAACAATTAAATTATTGCATTTAGGCCTACATGTTAAATGAGTTAGATAAGTAGTCTAAAATAGATGTAGTCTATTTACATGGCCATGGCAATATTATTTAATAATTTAATATGATCAATGTGATATTTTCAGATACTGGGTAATAACTGAATTATATGCCCTTGAACATTAAGTCTGATTTCATAATTATTATTGACTAAAAATGTTATAACAAATCTGTATGATCTTCTGCGTTAATAATTTTAATGAAATTAATGAAATCATGTCTAAATGACACAAGCTCCTTAAACCTCAAGGTAACACTTAACCGTCGAATGAGAATGTGGGGGGGGGGGGGATGAATTAGCCCAACTCATACATATTATATATTAGTTGGGCTAATTCATTTTTTTTTTCTTTAATTTATTTTTTTAACGCAACTTCAGAATTACAATGTTCTGGCATGCTCCTTGAAATATATTAAAGTTAATTAAACGGGAACTTCGCGGAATTAAAACATGGCATCTAAATCTGAGAGAAAATTTTGTGCCGAGTGAAACCTTTGCCTACTACGAGAAAAAGGGGTCTGTGTGCAGCTTTGTAATTTGAAAAATTTGCAACAATTATCAAGTTTTGGCGACCCACAGCCATGATTGTTATTAATTAAAAGTTGACAACCGGGTGTTTAGTGTTTAGGCTAGGGAGTCAATCGCTTTTTAAAAAAAGTTTTGTTTTGAACCTCAACTCTATTATAAATAATATTTAACCAACAGACGATATTATAATAATTTGCTTTAAATTATTTTAAGATGTCATTTTATTTACTTCGGTTTGTATGTGTTATTGGTACTGGTAATTAAAATCTTTATGTGTAGGTCTATACTATTTTAGAGAAGAAGAAACATTAACATACTGTTGACGCATAACAAACTAGAACTAGAAGTTACTAAAAGCTAACACAAAAGACAAACAACATTACTTTCAATACATAGAAATTACTCAAGTTAAAAAGAAAATTACATTAATTTAAAACGTCACTTAAAAAATAAAAAGTAAAGAAAACATGCACACAAAATTATTTATTTGCGCAAAGTATTATTTCCAATAACAAAATAATTAAGCATTAATTAGTCATTTTTTGAAGTGAACGTAAAAAATGTAGGCCCAATGTGAAGTTAATAAAAACATGAAAAGAAAAAGAAATTCGAAGTAATGCCTATATAATGTCATAAAAATATAAAAGCACAAATTAAATATGTATAGGAAATGAAAAGGTTACCAATATATTAATTATATGTCGCCTTTAATCTTCTTTACATTAGAGTTAGAGAAATGAAAATTAAAATGATGTCCTAGATGAATTGAATAATTTTTTATTTTTTTTAAAGTTGTAAAAAATTTATTTCAGTGTTTTAGTATTTTAAACTCAAAAAACGTAATTATTTGTAATTTTCATATTAGAATATTGTCTTAATGATTTTAATTGTTTATCAAAGTTATTTATTTTTTATTTACCACCATTAAAAAATAGTACGCTATACAATAAATAATAAGTTGAAAGTATTTTTAAAAATGTCAGTGACAGTGTGGCATTCTTGTTACAATGTATTAATATTATGACAAATAATACATTCATAGTTTATCATTCCAACTCATTTAGACATTATGTTAAAAAATTAGTAATTTACACAAATGTTTAATTTAGTACACTCTATTATAATGTTAACATTTTGTTTAGTTCAAACTTCAGAAATTTGCCTGTCATTATTTTAGTTTTACTCTGTCTATGTATATATGTATTGAATTATTTTGAATAGAAAAAAAAATAAAAAAATAAAAAATAAAAATATAAATACATCCTTTCCAGTTCCAGCAAAAAAAAAAAAAATGTATTACTAACTCTCGTAGTCACTATTAAATACTGCATATTACCGCAAGAAATTAAGTGGGGAGGGTGGATGATATTTAAAGAAAGGGCTCGTATTAATAGTATTTTAGCCTAGGCGTGTGTAATAAATACTTCTTTTTAACGGTAATGGGCCATCCATAAATGACGTCACGCAAATTTGCTGATTTTTTTTACCCCCCCCCCCAAACACCCCACCGGCAAAAAAGGTTAGACCCCCCCCCCCCCACCAATATATCTTCACAAATCTCTGAATCCCCTTCCAATAAAAAATCCATATTTCCACTGCTGTCCTTTATAAATCCTTTAAAAATTAACGCCCACAAGATATCGTTTAACTGTACCTGTATCAGAAACATCCATAGCACAGCTATTAACTAAATTATTTAATTATTATTATTTTAAAAATTATTACACTATAATTTATGCGGGTGGATTTGGGGGGGGGGGTGGTGCTGAAATTGAGAGGGGATTCAACGCTGCGAAATAGTTAAGAACCCCTGCTCTAGAGAATATTTACTAAGCTTAATATCACCCGTCCCCCCCCCCCCTCAACCATTTTTTAGCTTCAGAGTTGGGGGGGGGGGTGGTGCTGCAATTGAGAGGGGATTCAACGCTGCGAAATAGTTAAGAACCCCCGCTCTAGAGAATATTTACTAAGCTTAATATCACCCGTCCCCCCCCCCCCTCAACCATTTTTTAGCTTCATCCCACTTTACGCGGTAGCCCCCAATTCTTTGACTCCCGTCTCCACATTGTCATGATTTAGTTTTAGACATATATTCTCACAACGGTCCATGTCCCTACACCACTATTCCCGTCCTCCGTGGCGGCCTGTAATTTGATCAGAGGCCATTTTTTTTGGACCTCGCATAACTATACTATACTGATTCTCCCATGGATCGTAGTTTAAACACAACATAATTTACTTCTTGTAAAAATGAATGCGTTTAACATGTCGGTGTTATTAAGAGCAACCCCCCCCCCCCCCCAATAATTAATAATGTCCCGCTTGCAATGTGCCGTCCCTTTGCCTAAAAACATCCAAATCCACCTCCCAAAATATGACCCCCTCCACCCGCAACCGTTTTTTTTTAAAGACGCATGACGTCATTTATGGATGGTCCCCCATAACTATATAATATAATCTGATGCCTTGGCAATTAAATATCCTTCGCTCACCAGCATAGGCATCATATCTGCGCATAAGATCAGTAATGTATTTGTAAGTAGCACCCCTTTGAAGGCTTATACTTATAAGCGTTGTTGTATTAATTAATAACGAAGTAGGCCTATAAGTCGTATCCACTTTCAATTTCAATAAGAAAAAAAATATTCAAAATAAATTCCTACTTATCAATATCATATTGTTTTATTATTTTTAAAGTTTAATTTGTTATCATTAGTTTACTAATATAATAGTAATAGTTTATACGTTTTATAAGTAGGCCTACCATAGTATAAAGAAGGGTGTCTTATTTAATTCTAAATTCAGATGCCTCGTCTGTTGAAACTATTGCGAAATTAAGAACTGAAATATTTAGAGGTTTCTCCATCGGACAATCAGTAAACTTTCTTAAAGAACAAATTATGTATGTAATTTTTTTTTTTACAAAGCCACATGTGCACACATAAAAACGGGCATTGTTCTTGGAAATTACAAATATCCCCTTCACTGATTTTTTAATGTCAATTGAGTGATCTCATTTGTCTGCATGATATATTGAGGAACCCCATGTCTTACTGACACGTTATTTTGAGCACCACCTTTCTTATTGAAATATTATATTGGGCCCCAACCTAAGCGTCCATATGTTGGCCTACACGTTTACATTTATGAACAATGGGAGTAGGGCCTACTTCAACTTACGATCAGGCAAAGAAGCACGTGCATAGGGGCTTTGATTCATTATTTTAGGTGCCCCACAACATTAAGGGGACCAACGACAAGGAATCCAAGGAATGGTAGGAGGTGGGTATGTGATTTGATCTTGAAATAATTTCTTATAATGTTTAATGTAATAGTACATATAGTCTAGGCTATTTTCGTCACAACAATATATCTGCAGAAGTGAAATTGTTGCAGAAGTTAATCTGTATTGCAATCTGGCGGAGACAGCCACACAAAATTCTGACCAAGAAAGAAAGAAGTGAGCACAAACTTCTATGAGACGCTTTTAGATTGCACAAAATAATTTTTTGAGTGTTTTTGTTGATTTAATGACATTGTTAGACGCTTCGGTTTTCTTTCTTTTAAACCCAAAACATTTGACTAGGTAGGTTCCACTGACATTTTGGAACTATGTACAATATTAAAAAAAGAATCTTTTCCAAAGTTATAAAGATGACCAAATAAGATTAAAAATAAATAGTTACCACTGATACCACTCACTTTATTGTGAAATGATTATACTTGAATTATACAAATAATAATGTAACGGTAGGTTAAGACTTTAACTTTAGTATATAAACATCTTTACATTATTAAATATTGATAAGGCATTATAAAAATAATATTTTATAAGTCTTTAACTTTAATATTTAAACAAATATAAATTATTAAATGTTGATGAGCCTCCCTCCTGACAACCCTTTGTTAAATTTCTGAGAATAATCCTGGTTGTGGGTCGACATAGAATGACAACTGTTATCAGGGGGTCAAGTCACTTTTAAGGATGAGAAGCACTTCCCTAGGTGAGCCGATAGGGAGGCAAAATTTTGACTTACAAATAAAATGAAAATACAAAAGTCTATTTGTTTAATTTGTTCTTAACAAATTAATTATGTGACAAGATTGCATTATTCCAGGGATTTATCATTTTAATGAATAAATGTTTGATTTTTCTGCAAATTTTTGAAAACCTTTTATAAATTATAAATCACACTCGCAGACCACTGGAAAAATTTTATGTTGAAATGACAGATCACAATTTGCTGAACCTGGCTTTTGGGGTGTCATTTTCAACACATTTTTTTGGTCCAAAAAGTCAAACATTAGTTTTAAAATTAATAATCTTATGAGTTGACAGAGTTGACTTTAAAAATGTAAAAGTAAAAGAACTTGAATGAATGAAACCAGGGATTTAGACACCCCCCCCAAAAAAAAAAGATTGACTGCCAATTTTAATGAATAATTTCTCCAAGGGTTAACATTAGGGTGCCCAACATTTTTTCCAAAGAAAAGCCAGTTGAAAAGTATAATTTGCCACTCAATAAATAAATCATGAACTACTAAGGAATAGTCTAAAAAGAAATAGGCTGTTTAATCACATTTTAATAATAATATTTAGAATAGTTTTTAATTGTATACAAAATATAAATGTTGTTTTCTTTTGGGCAAAAACATATTCGCCACACTTTAGTGGTCCCTTCACCACATGTGTTGGCTGGTAATAGGGTTGTCTACTCCTAGGTTAGGCATAAGTTTGGTAATTTTTATAATAAAAATTATTTAAATCTAATTTTAAAAAAAACTGTTTTAAATGTTTTTACTGATGGTATTTCAATGTCAATAAAATGAACACGATGTGATTGTAATGGAAAATCTCAAGAAAAAAGATACCCCAAAAACAATAAGCAAAAAGGCTTCTGGTAAACAATTTAAAAACATGAAAAATTAATATAAAAAGAACTTAGCTCATTCCAAAGCTGGAATTGGAAGCTGTGAATAGTCATAACGGAAACTGCAAAGTTTTACCGAACCCTGTGTTCCTTATTTAATTTTTTATTATATTTTTTTATAGTTTGATCACAATTTCACCATAATATAAACTTATAAATATCAAACAGTTACTGCAAAATACTTGTACCCGGTACAGAAATTAATTTTTTCTCATAAAAGCGAACACTTTTTTTGAAAGCCTTAAAGTCATCATGTACCGTATGCTTCATTAGCACAGATGAATTTACTTTGTTCAGCTTTTCAAAAAAGCTGCAGTATGTCCGCAAGACTAGCAATCTGTAAGGGAAACTATTTTTGGTGGACACTTGGTCATTATCAGTAGTTACGAAAATGTCCTTTTTAATTTTTGCATTCAAATTTCCTTTATTATTAACAGTTCAAATAAAAAAAATTCCTGCCTATTTTTTTCGAAAATTTAAACCTTTATGTGGCAAAATCGCCTGGTTGTGAGTCAGGGGACAATCGTGTCCATAGGTTGAGAAACATCAACTTTTTGTTAAGTGTGAACTCTTCTGTGTGCTTTTAGAGTTGATTTGGACCCAAAAGCTGCTGAGCAGATGTTACATTTGAAGTCTTCCTCTCTATTGTGAACTATGTGGTGTTTAACTAGGGTTGACTTGCAAGAAAATGAAGCAGGACAAATATTACATTTGTATGGTTTTTCTCCAGTGTGCACTCTGTAATGTATTTGTAAGCAATCTTTGCGAATAAAAGCAGCAGGACAAATGTTACATTTGTAGGGTTTTTCTCCAGTGTGCACTTTTTGGTGTGCATCTAAACCATACTTGCGAACAAAGGCAGCAGGACAATTGTTACATTTGTAGGGTTTTTCTTTACTGTGCACTTTACTGTGTGCATCTAAACCTGCTTTGTAGTAAAAAATAGTAGGACAAATGTTACATTTATACTCTTGCACTTTAGTGTGCCCTTTTTGGTGTCTGACTAGACTTGAATTACAAGCAAAAGCTGCAGGGCATTTATTACATGTGAAAGGTTTTTCACCAGTATGACTTATTTTATGTTGAACTAGATAGGATTTTCTAGGAAATGCTGATGTACAAACATTACATTTGTATGGGTTTTCTCCTGTGTGTTTTCTTACATGTTCAACCATCTGTGATTCGTAAGAAAAAATTGCAGGGCAAGAATTACATTTGTAGAGTTTTTCTCCTGTGTGCAATTTGTGGTGTATAATAAGATTTGAGTTGTTAGAGAAAGTTGCAGAGCATATTTTACATGTGTACAGTTCTTCTCCAGTGTGCTTTCTCTGATGTATGTCTAGAGATTCTATGCAAACAAAAGCAGCAGGACAAACTTTACATTTGAAAGGTTTTTCTCCAGTGTGCACTCTTTGGTGCAAATCTAAACTTGCTTTGTGTGCAAAAGCAGCAGGACAAACTTTACATTTGTAGAGATTAATTCCAGTGTGTCTCCTCTGGTGTAAATCTAAACATGCTTTGCGAACAAAAGCAGCCTGACAAACTTTACATTTGTAGGGTTTAAGTCCAGTGTGTCTCCTTTGATGTATATCTAAATATGTTTTGCGAACAAAGGCAGCAGGACAAATGTTACATTTGTAGGGTTTTACTCCTATGTGCACTCTTTTGTGTCTCACTAGCCATGAGTTGGTAGTGAAAGCTGTGGGGCACATGTTACATTTAAATGACTTATCTCCAATGTTTGATCTTTTCTGTCTATTCAGACATGATTTGGAAGTTGACGGTGCAGAACAACTCTTACTACCGGTAATGTTCTCTACAGTGTGCATGATTTGGGTGGGTATCAAAGTTAACCTCAAAGCTGTGTTTTTTGTTTTATTTTTTGAATAATTTTCCCTTTCAGCTTCTCCAAGGTTTATTTCATTGGATGATTGGCACAAAGGCATCACTTTTGTCAGCACCTCACTACTTAATGATCCATGCAAAGCGACTACTAAAGGTTTATCCTCCCCTTTAAGTTCTTTGCAGAATAAATCTTCTTCCTTTTTACATGTAAAAGGGCAATACTCATATTTGTAACATTCAATTTTTGTTATATCGGTAGTATCATCTTCAACTTCAACATCCATTTCTTTCTCTAATAATTTATAACAGTCAGAATCATCAATCTCTAGCTTAGGCTTATTATCTCCATCAGCTTTAAAAAGCCTTGAAAAAAATTGAGAATCAGCTGGGAATTCCATGTTATTGAAACATTGATAGTCACATAATGCAATCAAAATATACCAGTTGCATTTTTAAGATTGTTTTAAGGAAAATATGTTTCTAAAATCTTGGTACTGAATGTAAGGCATAGAATTTACATATATATATTCTAGAGACATCTTTTCAAAAACTTGTCGCCAACAACGTCAAGAAATATCTGAAATATAAATTATAATAAAAAGTTTCATTAAATTATTAATAAATATACCGGTAATACATTCTTAACTGTACTAATTTCACTACATAAAATGCAGGGTTATGAAGAAGCAGGGATTCAATTTTTGGGGTTGCTCCAAACTCTAGTAGGGGCCTACACATTTTAGAAGAAAAGAAGAAAACAAAGGGAACCAAATCAATATCAAAATATTATTTAAGTGGTCTGATAATATTTTAATTTTTTGGGCCTATATTCCATATTATCAAAGGTGCCCTAAACATGATCTGCTCCACTCTTTCATATTCAGCCTGGAGGGGACCCAAGCTATGCATTCACAATTTAAAGAAATAAAAAGATCAAAACAATCCCTCTCAAAATCGGTGCTTGGAATGTGCACACTCTTCAGGATAAAGGCAAGGCGGACAGACCTCAAAGGAGAAAAGCACTTATAGGAAAAGAGGTGGCCCCATGAAGCCAACAGAACAGTGCACTGCACAAAAGACATGCCAGAAAAGCACGGGTTAACTCTGAGCTGGAAATATCCCAGCAATCCTATGCAATAACTGCACAAGAGCATGTTGTGCCAGAATAAGCCATCTGCATACCCACAGCCAAATTCACAATTAGCTTATACGATGATTAAGGTGGTCTTAGTCAATTTTGATTGACAAACTATTATTATTATCAAAGGTGTGAAGGGCCTACATGAAAATATTAAAAATTTTATTTTAATAAATTAAGTAGCCTATCACTTTCAATCATTTTGTGACTTAAACAAAAATTGAGCAACATAATTTAATTAAAATATTTTAAACATTCATAAATTCCATCTGCTACCTCATATTCGATACTTAATACACATATAGGTCTAAGTATAAGACTTAATTTTTTTAATGCCATATTGAGTATTGGAGTGCCCGACTTAATGTGTTTTTTTTTTTCAAATTGAAGTCAGTTTGGAATTACACTTTGTCACAAGTGACAAACTGAGTTTATTTTTAAAAAATAAATAAAACTGATGTTCAAATGTGCTCTATCTTCAATTACTTAAAAATTTAAATTATTAAGTAAAATAAAGTCAATGAATTATGAATATAAATATTTTTTTATACCGGGTAATTAAATTATTATTGTTAATTATATAATAAATTACAGGTAGGCTATACTATATATATAATAATGTTTAACAAAATCCGGTAATCATAATAATATAAATTATGTTGGCTTAGCATTTGCTTCTTTAGTTTTAGTCTTCAGAAACATAACCTTAATGAATGGTTAAATATCAACTGCAAAGACCACTGTGGACTGTCCATAGACTATAGACTCATCAAGTAGAAAATAGATAAGTAAGAGTCACTAGAATAACTTAAGCCGTTTTTAGCTGTACTGTCAACTTCCCTATCAACTGTCAGCAATAAAGGCAAGCAATGTGAATTTGGCTAATGTAAAGCACGAATGCCTCGGTGTCATTTGCTTGTTTATTATAGTTTCAGTGAATTAGGGTTTGAAAGCATAGGGATCGATTTAGGGTTCAGGTTAGGCATATATCAGATAAAAAAAAAAGTATAGGCTATACTATAGACTATAGTCTATAGTCTATAGTATAGGCTATACTATAGACTATAGTCTATAGTATTACTATATAGGCATAGGCATAGGCAGGGGATCGATTTAAGAGTGCATTAGTCGCGGCCATCGATAAAATAGTGGCATTCGTCCTTTACATTTACCGTGAATTTTGATGTGGATATAAAATTAAGATCCGCATTACCCTCATACTTATGTAGTACCCAAGGCCGAATGGTATTTTTAATATTTCAAAAAGAAATCAAATGAAGTTACAATTGTGAATTGTGACTTAGCAAAGAGAAGTAACTCTTGAATCTTGATTATTTCATTTTCAGAAAGGTTACATTTACTACGATGATAAACTAACTGACAAAAAAACTTTGTCAACGGCGATTTTTTAATTTATGGGCGTTGACACTAAGTCTGCAAAGATGCGCTTACCAATCAAAACATTACATGATAATCTTATCAAAGTTTGAGATTTAAACATCAAAGATGAGTTTACAAAGATCTTTATTTTCTTTTAATAACGTCGTAAGATTCCGCTCCTAGATTGTGGTGATAGATTTTTGGGGCCCTCAATAATGTCATTATGTTACGCAGAAGTACGCAAAAAAAAATAATCCCCCCCCCCCATTTTTTCTACCCCTGTTACACCCGCTCTTTTTATTTACCATATGTGATCGCGGACTACTTATGAGCTTAAATATGAGGGGGATTTGAATACGAGAAATGTATCTAAATCTAAGTTTCAAATGGTTGATTTTTTAATTATTATTTATTTATTTATTTATTTATTTATTTTTTTATTTATTTTTTTTTTTTTTTTTTTTTTTGTTTTTGTTTTTTTGTTTTTTTTTTTTTTTTTTTTTTGTTGTGGGGGGGGGGGGGGGATGGCGTGAAATGTTATGTGGGGGACTTGGACGAAAAAGAAAGACAAACATTTCAACACTAAAATTTGTAAAGTGTTTGAAATTTTTCGTGCCCCCTCCCCTTCCATTTTATATTGTATTTTTGCAACTCTGTCTGCTTCAGTGGTACAAAATATTTATGTCAAAAATTACGCCACACACATTGAAAGATAGTTTAATATAACTGTTACGATATCTATCGAGTTGTTTGGGAAAATACTAAGCAACAGATTTACAGTATGCATGAAAAAGTGCAGTGATATCGTTATAACTTTTCCAAATAATTAGACATCATAGAGTTCACAGAATTTTAGGTGACAGTCATCTGGCGTTATTCATGAATAAACCATTTATCGACTATCAAAATTCAGGATAATTATTGCAGAATTCTTGCATAAATGAATAAATGTACGTACACATTCTGCAGAGATCCCCACCCCCCACCCCCGCCAAACGCACGCGTAGGCAAAATCTTAAAGATCAAAACCCACCCCCTTCTTCAATGCATTCCTAATATATGGACATGGACGATGACTCTTTTACTGTACGATCTTAGCCCTTGGAAAAGAAACATAACCTGTTTAATAACAAAAATTATATATTTCAACTTATTTCCCCTTTGTCTAAAATCTTCAATGACAATCAACACGTCTTCTTGGGATTAAAAGAAGCGATAAAACGAACATATCTCTAATTTAGTAAAAAAAAAAAAAATAGATTTAAATCTTAAATAGTTAGGCTATTTTTGACATCCAGACCTATTAAAAAACATAAAGATCTAGATGTCAAATATTCTAATAAGGAGCTCTGTTTATTTAACTTTTCTTGTTCATCTACTTCTATGGTTTCCGCTGCCACCGCCCCCAAAAGTAAGAGAAGAAAAAAAAAAATCTATGCCTTAAGCCTTAAGGGCCCACGAACAATGTATTCGTCATTCTGGCTCCTATTCACGTAGAGGGCATTCGTGATGTTTCTGTGCCTGGTATTGAAGAGGATATTCCACTCGATGCAAGGGCTATTCAGCGAGGGTATCAGGAACTGGGGATTGGAAGTCTAAGTACCTTATTTGCCATATTAGGTTAATCCACTATAGGAAGACATTCGCATTGATAACAAAGCCTTTTGCTACACTTTTAGTCAAACTAATAAGTTTTAAACATTATTTAATATTTATTTGATAATAATTTCATTTTTAAAGGATTAGACTAAATTATCACCATTCGTTCACGTTGACTTTTGTATTTTTTTCATTAAAAAATATTATATCAAAATTAGGTACTCTTATAATTTTTAAGTCATTTTTGATTACTCTGAGGCGGATTCAAGAGCCGTAACTTTTGTAACCATGATTGTATGGGTTGTCAGACCTTGACCATAGCCATTATACACTAGTTACACCCTTGTTTATAGGGACTTACAATTTGAATAATTTGATAATAACTGTGTGTGTGGGGGTGGGGACTGCCATCAGGTTAGGAAAAGGGAAATATGTAGAAGCAGTTAGCTTCCTTTAGCTGTCCTCTGGGAAACTACATTTCAGTTCAGTTTTAAAAAAAAATAGTTGTTACTCTCTCTGTGCTTGTCTAAAACCATATTATGATATGAAATAATTCGTTATATTGCTAACTCAACTTTTGGTACAGTAATGGACTTTCACATGGCCTAACAGTGGCAGAGCTGTGAATTGAAGTATTTCGGTATAAGCTTCATGTGTAAATACTTCACAAAGGGATATTTACCCATTTCCCTACATCAGTGGTTCCTAAACCTGTGCCCCGCATCTCCGGGTGCACTTCTCAGAGGATCTACGGGAGATGCAGACAGCTACTAAACACTAATAACCACGCGTCAGAAAGGTTGGGAACCACCTCCCCACATGATGTAAACAATACAGGATATTCACATTTCCCTTCATTTTGTACACATGTTTTCAACATCGTTTGTTCATTTCGTAAAGTAGAATGCGCACAGCATTCAAAAGATTACGTAAACATTTTTATTTATTTTTATTTTATTTTATTTTGGGGGGGGGGGAGAGCGGATGAAAAAAAGGGAGGGGGGAAGGGCGGGTGAAAAAATGGAGGGGGGAAGGGGGGGTGAAAAGGGGAGGGGGCGAATATGGACAGTGTAACGGTTTAAAGTTTCAAATTACAATTTGTTTTATCTCCCCATATGCCACGTATGACGTCTGTGACCTTTAGCAACAGACATCTGGAATAAAATGGCGCCACATAATTCCTGCGGTTGACATTTCTCACGGTACTCTACCAATGTTTTCAATCTGCCCCGTCTGAGTGAGTCTGGGCCGCAGGAGGCAGAGTCTGAGTGAGTCTGGGCCGCAGGAGGCAGAGTCTGAGTGAGTCTGGGCCGCAGGAGGCAGAGTCTGAGTGAGTCTGGGCCGCAGGAGGCAGAGTCTGAGTGAGGGTAGGACAGCTAGCCTGAAGCAAAGCTGCTGGGAAGGAGAGGGCACATTTCTAAACGGTAATAAAGACAAGCCGTGTGGTTGTAGGTCTTCTGCATTTGGGCCCTTATCACTATATGATGATTGTTTAGATTACCGTATACAAAGTTCGCGTTAACCTCCCAATCATGATTTATTTGTCTTACACGTGTAGTCTAGTGCCGTCTTAAGGCATGGGCACTTTCCCAGGGCCCCGCGCTTCTAGGAGACGCACTCTTATAATAACCCTCTATTACACAATGTTGACATTTGGCATCAAAGCGAAATAACACTATTACTAGTACTGCCAACCCAATTTTTAATTTGTTGGAGAGATTCCCTTTTTATGTTTTAATGATTTATACTTTATATCTCGGAGAACTCTTCACTTTCACAATACAGTTTTTATGTAAGATCACCTTTTAGCTCAGGGGTCTCAAACTCAAATCATTCGGGGGCCGCAGGAGGCAGAGTCTGAGTGAGACTGGCCCGCAGGAGGCAGAGTCTGAGTGAGTCTGGGCCGTAGGAGGCAGAGTCTGAGACTGGCCCGCAGGAGGCAGAGTCTGAGTGAGACTGGCCCGCAGGAGGCAGAGTCAGGATGCAGAGTCTGAGTGAGGATGGCACGCAGGAGGCAGAGTCTGAGTGAGTATGGGCCGTAGGAGGCAGAGTCTGAGACTGGCCCGCAGGAGGCAGAGTCTGAGTGAGACTGGCCCGCAGGAGGCAGAGTCTGAGTGAGTCTGGGCCGTAGGAGGCAGAGTCTGAGTGAGTCTGGGCCGCAGGAGGCAGAGTCTGAGTGAGACTGGCACGCAGGAGGCAGAGTCTGAGTGAGTCTGGGCCGTAGGAGGCAGAGTCTTAGTGAGACTGCACCGCATGAAGTATTCCACAAAAAAGCATTACAAATTCAACAAAGTGCAACTGTTACAATCTGCCAAACATTTAGTAATAACAAATAAAAACATCAAGGGTTCTCAAAAAATAGGCTGCACTTTTTTCGTCCTACTTCTTGTTGCCTGTGACCTGACAGCGCACGTGACCAAGGTGGCAGGTTCGAAATTTCCCTCACTCGTAAACATTAGCGGCAATTTTAATAGTCATTCTTAGATATTGTGTCAGGTTGCTACAATTTACACAATTATGGTTGTCATTACCCACTAACTGAATTTTTAAAATGTTGAAATATGAATATGTAATATTTGAAGCGTGTTTTCTCGAAACCGCACTTTGTCCATGTTTGTCGAATAAAATGTTACAAATTAAAAAAATTAAGTCCGATTTTAAAACGGTTTTCACCATTAGAATCAACGTCCAATTCTATACAAACATAATAAATTAGAATTAGACTAGTCGATGAGATTCGACTGAAATCGTCGCGGAGGGTCACATTATAGATATGAGAATGGGGAAAACGTGCGTGCGGCATTAACACTAAATTGGCTGTCATGTCGCGGGCTGCAAAATATCGTCTTGCGGGCCGCAAAAAGCCCGCGGGCCGCGAGTTTGAGATCCCTGTTTTAGACGGTCACAGCTGACTCGCAGCGCCAAAAATGTAGTTGTGTGAGGTTCTTGGGTAATGGTTGGTGATGGTGATTGGTTGTACCAAGACTGACACTGACAGTTACTAATAAAAAATGAAGGAATTAAGGTCTCGATGACTATAGATTTATTAACTCTACAGGAAAAGCTCACTATGACGATAAAGGTCCTAAGGAAAAGGACAATATAGAGCGTTCCAATGGGCCGCACTGAACAATGGCACACTTCAGGGATGCTGTCCAGCCTCGAAAGACCCCCTACTAAGTGTGCACCCCTTTATAAAGCCGTGCGCGGACATATGAAAGAGACCTACGTCACGCGACAACCGAGACAATTTCTTACTGGCGGTCTGGCACATAGCCTGGCACATAGCCTGGCACATAGCTTGTGGTAAATTAACAATGCCTTAGCGACTCCAACCCAAAATAAAAGTGAAATTCCGGAACAAACCCCCTAAAGAGTTAATCGTGCTATTTTCAGCTTAGTCCCGGCTATCTAAGACACTATGTTATGTATCTGTGGTTTAAATAATAGTTTTTGAGATATTTTTTTTAAATAGAAGGGGTGGGGACCACTAAAGATGAAGTTGAAAATCCTTTTAATGACTAAATGTTAAAATATCCTCTAACGATAGAGACTTGTAAATATTCTACGAAATAGTAAATAAAATCCGCTTTCCAGCTAGATATAATTTATAACTTAATACGTTAGGGTTCCCCAGGAATACATTATTAAATTCCTAACTAAAGCACACATAGTGGTGTTTAAGTATTCCCCCTATGGGAGAGAGAAGCTGGCCGTACAGAGGACGTGTGGACTGGGGTGAAAGAGATACCTGAGTTCAACATTCCGATCTAGTGTTAGGCGAGGTCACACCGCGGGTTGGGCGCCCAACATGGTTTTCGTACTAATAGCCGTTGTTTAAAAATATCGTGGCATACACTGCCACATATAATAAAAGAACACAGGAACTTGCTTGAGTGTTTCTATTTAGTGATTTTTTTTAAAAGAACATTAAAGCGATCTAAAGGCATAAAAGTTCTCAAGCTTCATTGTCCAAATAGGATTGGCGAACTAAACGAAGACAATGGCAAGGTGTACAGGCCTTGTCATATCTATGAAGTTGTCTAGACAATAGGTGAAAAGAGAATCTAATCTGATTTGAGAAATGTACATATGGATAATTTGATATGTGTCTGAAGAGAAAAGATCCATTCTTACAACCCCCAAAAGAACACGACATCCAGTATCAATTATTCTGTGATTGGTTATTAGTCTGTGGTTGAGTTAGAGAAAGTGCTTCACTAACCGGTAGATTTTCTTCAGAATTTATGGATTCCACCATATAATGACTGTATGAAAGTTCATACTCCAAGCTTGCTGTTGCCCAATCTGGTAGGCCCCCACCCTAAATTTTTTACGGCACCAGGCTGCAGGTTAAAGCTTTACATAGAAATTTCTTTGAAGTAGCTCTCTTCACAGGCTGTGTTGTTAAACGTTTGTAATACCCCGAACTTCTATGACTCTCTAGGACTGGGACTTTAAGCGATTGAAGTTTCCTATCAAAGTCTGCTTTCCCATGACAATACACAAACCTCAAGGATAGACTTTTAAGTGGCTGGAGTTGAATTAATGAATGACTGGGCCTGTTTTGACAAGCACCAGAAAATAAGTGATCTTTTCAGCTGACGTCCTACGGAGCTCTAGAGATGAACGAAGGAAACTTTATTCCCTTTAAGGTTAAAGGTCAAGTTTATCATAATCCGGGATGTTTGTTACTTTCACCTTAACAAAATCCCTAATTTTTACAAATATATTTTGTTGACAGCGGTGAAAAAGGCGGGATTTTGATCTAAAACCTGCAGTTGGACATAGGAGTCGATGTAAGGGCCAACAAAAAAAGAAGGTGGCTTTGGTTATTGCGGGGCGGGAGTTTGAAAAGCGAGTCGTGATCCTACTCAAGAGAACCACCAAGTTGATGCGCATCAGTGAAGCCCATCGTGCTTACGACGCTCCCAAGTTTCCGCTCTTCCTGCTGGTGTCAGTGAGTCGATCTTAGAAAATTTTGGTGTTCAGGGCTAAATTTGGAAACGTCCATATACTATCGGCGGAGAACTCAACCTGCCAGCCATAATTGAGGTTCTGGGTGTTGCTTTACGTTTTTCCCGTGTAACTACGCCATTTGCTGCAAGCTGTATGACGTCATAAGTGCTGTTTATCTTTCAAAAACAAACACTCTAACCGCATGAGTTAAATGACCTCATTGCTGGAACGAACGATGGAACGTTGACTTTTACAAAAATGCAAACGTCACATTCACAATAGTGCACCATCTAAACGGTTTGTGACGACAAATCGAGCCACTCACAATTTTAGTTTGGGGGTAGGGGTGTTGTTGTTTTTGGTTAGAAGTTCAACTAAAGGGTTTCTCGAATTGCTGGTATGAGCCTCTATTGACTTCACCTTTTGTAATAATATATTAGTCATGAAAAATACTTACGTTGGATTTATTTATTATATGGTAAATGCAATATTTTTAAAATGGTCTTTTAAAAAAAATTGGTCAAATGAGGTTCACATAGTGTTGATACTATACTAAAATAATTATAGAAAATTATTGTTACATTATTAGGGTTTATAGAATCTAGGTTAAAGTTGAAAATATTATAATGACGATTAACAACTCTGGTTCATACTTCATTGTCCAATTCATTTTTTTTCCCAATCCATGTCCATATTTTCTTTGCTGTCATTGCTAGCGCCCCATGGGCAAATATGGCGGCCATGCAGAGGATTTTTGGGCCCCGAGCAAATCCAAATTTTGGGTTTTCCAAAAAATTCAAAATAATTGAATCTAACGCTTTAATTCAGAACTTGGGGTGTCCCTTTTCGGACACGGACGCACTCAATTTGCTCGGTTGCCTCGGCCTCTGCGTGACCCTGGGCAAGTGACCCATTTTAGAACCATTTTATCAATGTGGCAATTTTCTGACTCCGAAATAATGACACCGATTTGAATGTGAATATTTTTTTTTATTGTGCACGTTTTACATTTATGGGACAATGTACTTAAAAGCAGGACGACAGGCTGTTCTAGCTGCACTACTGGGCTGCTGCTCATCTAACTGTATTTCGGGGGTGCTGATAAAAATATCAAAATGCGTCGAAACATTTTCTGCCTTGCTTGTCTCTGGATCGTGCAAGGTAAAGACAGAATCATCCAGTGTTCTTGGTAGCGAGTCGTCTTAGAGTTACGTTAGGTTGGCGATTACGGTGTCAAAAACTAATGGTATCAAGAGTGACTAATGGAATCACATTCATTTGTATCATCTGAAGTTGATAGAAAGTTGGTTAAGAAACGTGAGGTTTTTAAATACGAAGACAGAGAGGATGATAAAATCGAGATTTAAATTTATATATATAAATTAACATAAACATAAACAATAAACATAAAATATGAAATATTACGCTACGAAATGTTCTCACTTTTATTGGCCCACCCTATATAGGCCTATATAATATATATATATATATATATATATATATATATATATATATATATATATATATATATATATTTGCAGAGCTCAATAATAACCTGAAAATATACAAAATATATAAATATATTTTAAAAATACGATAATTTTAAAAATAAACCTTAAGAAAATTTTAATATAAATAAATAATAATATTTTTTTAAAAATATTATTATTTTACTATTTTGCTCTCGGTTCTTGCAATTCTGTTAAGTAAGTTATTATTTTAATTTTAGAAAATTATAAGACACGACAAGTGACATTATTAGTATTTTTCTTTCAATTTTCTCTACCTACAGGGTGTCTAAGCTTGGACCGGGCAGACATCTTGTACAACATACGTCAGACATCGAGACCGGATGTGATTCCCACACAGCGAGATCGCCCAGTGGCTGTGTCCGTCTCTTTGAAGTTCATCAACATCTTGGAAGTGAATGAAATAACCAATGAAGTGGACGTGGTCTTTTGGCAGCAGACGACATGGTCGGACAGGACCCTCGCCTGGAACAGTTCTCACTCACCAGATCAGGTTGTACTGTGTACAAGGATCTGAGTTATTGGCTACCACATATTAAAGTGCCGTACTCTGTTCAACTACACTTGTTAAGACTTAGCTACCAAATATTAAAGGACCATACAATGTTCAACTACCCCTGGGTTTTATGCTGTTAAGACTTAGCTACACAATAGTAAAAGGCCATTCTCTGTTCAACTACCCTTGTTAAGACTTAGCTACCAAATATTAAAGGACCATAATATGTTCAACTACCCCTGGGTTATATGCTGTTAAGACTTAGCTACAAAATAGTAAAGGGGCATTCTCTGTTCAACTACCCTTGTTAAGACTTAGCTACCAAATATTAAAGGACCATACAAAGTTCAACTACCCCTGGGTTATATGCTGTTACGACTTAGCTACCAAATATTGAAGGGCGACACTCTGTTCTTCTGCCTCTGGGTTATATGCGGTTAAGACTTTTACTTAAATCCGAAGTCGAATTTGATGCGAGTTAACTCTTTTCCGGAATCCTAATAAAAAGTTCGACAGCCTGAGAAATGGCCGGTGTTGTCCAGAGAAAGGTTTTGGTGTTTTGGGGGACAGGGGTGTGCCTGGATACAGCAAAAATGGGGGCCCTTTTAAATATATAGCTTAGAACTCAGTGTGTCATAGAAACGATTCCAATCTTGCCCTATGAATAATCCAGGAATGTCGTTGTCAATGAGTTTTCCCAGACTTAGAATTGAACATATCCTTTTTAGCTCCAAAGATTATTTTCTGTTATGGATTTATAAAGATTTCCTTAAAATGTTTCAATATTTCGCTGTAAAAAATCCAATCTCAGAATTTTGTAATTAAAAAAGAACAATTTAAAAAAATTGCGTTTGATATTGATACCGTTTTGGTTTAACTCTAAAAAGAAACTTAAATTTTAGTCAAATGGGACTTTTTAACAGTGCAAAATATATACAAGTGAATTGCATACTTCTTTTTTAAGGATTGATGCAAGTTGATCGATAATTTTGTTTCATATAATTGCATATAAAATAATAATATGGTTAAATATTAACATTAATGATCAAACAGCTTTTAAGCAATTGAGGGACTATGTGTATTTTTTTTTTTTTTTTACATCTTCCTCATTTGGTATGAAATATAGTTTTAACGCAACACTCCTTATCGTTCCATGTCGCAGGTTTCCGTGCCAATAAGCTCTTTGTGGGTGCCTGACCTCGCTGCATACAACGCCATCTCGAAACCTGAAGTCCTTACACCGCAACTGGCCAGGGTCGTATCCGATGGTGAAGTGCTGTACATGCCGAGTATCCGCCAGCGGTTCTCCTGCGATGTATCGGGTGTCGATACGGAGTCCGGTGCTACGTGTCGGATCAAAATTGGTTCCTGGACCCACCACAGTGGAGAGATTTCTGTAGATCCCACGACAGAAAATAGTGATGATTCTGAATACTTCTCCCAATACTCTCGCTTTGAAATCTTGGACGTCACACAGAAGAAGAACTCGGTTATCTACTCTTGCTGTCCGGAGGCATACGAGGACGTTGAAGTGAGTCTCAATTTCCGGAAGAAGGGACGCTCCGAAATTCTTTAGTCAAGCGTTTATGTTCCGACTGATATCCTAAGCGCATCATTTAAGGAAGAAATGAATCCTCATGGATAGAATTCTTGTCTAACATTTAAAAAAAAATGTATACA
Organism: Lymnaea stagnalis; assembly: GCA_964033795.1. Lineage (NCBI taxonomy): Eukaryota > Metazoa > Mollusca > Gastropoda > Lymnaeidae > Lymnaea > Lymnaea stagnalis. Next base: position 713,521 of record CAXITT010000073.1, read on the forward strand.
GCTATTAGCCATATTTTTTAAATTATTTTTTAAAAATTGATTTTGTTTGCTCTGATATTTTATTTTTTTCTATTTTGCAGTATATTGATGTAAAATATTTAAGTTTAAGAGTTTGATAATATATAAATACATTTGTAAAAATTGATAAAAATAAATTTTTTATTTCAATTTGTATGTCAGAACTTATCATAAGTGTGAAATTGAGTGAAATTGTGGTCTCGGTGACGCCACGAAGACGACAGGTCTACTTTAAAAAAAAATATTGATTAATTAGTTGGAACAAATAAATAGTTGCAATAAATTAAAAACAACAACACTAAAACTGAATAACAACACACAATAAATGTTCAGTAAAAACACAAGCTTGTCAAGTGACAACTGAATCTGCACTAGCATCTCTATTGTTGCTCTCCGAAAAAATGTTGAAAAGGGGGTGGGGCCTAAATTGAGCGATGTGCCAAATGGTTTTTCTGGTTTTGTTTGTGGCTTTCCTTCTCATCCATGTCCAGAAGATGCACGTACATCAGGCCCTATGAGTCCGCATTTTTCAGGCAGAAATCTACAGTGATGAGTCGTCCCTTAATAATATGTCACTCAGGCAGGATTTACAATAGTCCATTCCCCGCCACCATTTGGCACTAATATTTCATTCTTGTTTAGGGCTTAGGCCATTTTCGTACTAGACCATTGGTCGGAAAACTCATTAGTCAAAAGAGCCAAAAATCACCAGCAGGACGATTTTAAAAAGATTGAGAGCCAATTTTCTTTTCAAGACCTTGTCAAAAACCATGTTTTTCGGAGTAAAAACCGATTTGGGGCCGTCTGGCTGAGCCGCACTCAGGTTGCTAAAGAGCCGCGTGCTGCTCGCGAGCCACGATTTTCTGACCACTGTACTAGACTGATGATTGTCGTGTCCTGGGTCAGCCGTGTCTGCGCTCGGACTTTCATGATCTCGGAGACAGGTAGACTCACCGGACCTTGTTGCCAAAACATTGTGGTAAGTTCCACATGACAATTAGTTAGTCGCATACATCCATAGGGTAAAGGAGATTCTGGGTCTACCAGTTTGGAACATTGAAAGAAGGGGAACAAGACTATCAGGGAGGGGGGGGGGGGCTACTACTGGGTTAAAAAACATGTTTTACACTTGTGTTTCTCAAATGTGGTTTCTTTTGCTGTTTTTTCCCTCTCATTGATCTTTTTTTTAAAAACTGATTAGGAGTACAAATATTTGTGATAAATTAGCCATAGGAGGGCCGCAATAATTGAAGTTTCGGGCCACGGATTGTAAATCAATGGTCTACAGTGCTAGAGAAAATTTTTAAAAATGTTGTTAGCTTAGATAAATGAAAAGCAGCTGGTTAGAAACAGCGTTAGCGAGACGATAGTTCGTGAAAAGACGAAAAGTGTTGCACATTTGATTTATTGTCCAAAAACACAGAGTACAAGTGCCAGACAGTGTCCCTGTGATTTGCTGACCAAAACACAGAAGTCAAAGTGCCAGGCAGTGGCACAGCGATTCGTTGACCAAAACACAGAGAACAAGTGCCAAAGCTGAAGAGTGAAATAGTGGGGTTTGATGAATCTCGCCGAGGGAGCGTCATTCATAGTTTTGTATAAACACAGAGAGGTTGCCAGTTCATATAAAAATTATGTATTTTTCCATCATAAAACAACAGTAAAAAATATGCAAAAATATCCTATTTTCTTAAGCTCGAACATATGAATTGATTTTATTGGCAAACATTATTTCGGTTCGCAAACGTTTCGGTTAAGTTCGTTATCCAAGGGCCCACATTGGCCTTATAAATAATTATTTATGAAACAGAGCAGGGGTGCGCGATGTTCACGTTTCGCTGCCGGCGCAGATTTCACTTCGCTAACATCATTTGACATCTTCAAGGTATTAGAAAAACATGATGTCAACATCTCACGTATTACAATTATCATTTCTAAATATTTCAAAGTTTTACCAGAGTCAAAAAGAAAAAAAAAATGCTGTTTTGTCGAAAGTTCTAGACTATACTAAAATTATATACCTTTATATTGATGTAAAGTTAATATAATAACATGTTATTAAAATCTTTAAACTTGTGAAGTCGCAAAAAAAATAAAAAAACAAACAAAAAAAAAAACAAATAAGCGAAATACAAGAACTAAGCCTTCGACTTATAATCAGAAGCGGACAACTTTCGGATAAATACGATATTTATATTCGAATAATATTACAAGTTTCTAACAAGATTAGCTTTAAATATACGGATGACTAATTGTAATCTTTAAAAGTCACCAGTTACTTTTCTTTTTTACAAGTGTTACAAAAATGACAATATGGTCGCTTTTTTTAATTAAATATATTTTCGTTTTTCTCCTGGTAAAAACTGGACTTTCTGGGGGGGGGGGGGGTTGGGGGGTGGTGGTAGGAGCAGTTCCACCCTTACCCGCTGAAACGTCTGACATAAACACTAGACCTGGTGCAGTAAACCTATGGTGTCGTCCTCCCTTTTTTTCAGAACCTCCCGCCACCTACCCTAGAGACCTGCACCGCCTAATTGCTAACCAGATTATGATCAATCGCTTAAAGCAAAAGGTGGCCAAGTCAATGTCGACAATGTCCAAAATTACGGCCCCCCTGATCAGTGGCGACGCCATCAAATTTAACATGGCGGGTCCCTTGCAGGTCTTAAAAAGATTTGGCGGGTCCCAAATAAATGTATTAAAAATAACATTTATTTATGCGTACGTAATATATGGATGGCCTCTTACAAGTTAAAAACTTAAATTGTATATATTTTACATTTTATGACGTTTTATTGACTTTTGTTGTCGATAAAAATTTAAACATATAAAGGCTTTGTCCTAAACCGCTACAGGAGTACCTCTAGTGTTGGCAGCATGCTAGAAACACTAGGCTGGTCACCATTGTAGAAACGACGACGACAATCCAGGCTCTCCATGATGTACAAGATAAATAATGGGCTGGTCCACTGTTCCAGTATTAAACAGAAACTCGTCCCTCTCCCCCATAGACAGCGACGAGGCCATGACAGGCAATTCAGACTCATACCAGCAAGAAGCCAGTATAGGAGCTGCTTATTCCTGCCCAAGACAATCAGGGTCTGGAACTATCTTTCAAAAGGAACGGTTGAGGCGACAACACTAGACACATTTGTGTCTATTGCGTCAAGCCTTCAAACCCCTAGTGCATGATTTCCTCATCAACACCAGTAACAGAAACATTGCAAATCCCATCTACATGCATAGACGCCAAAATGATCAATAAATTGATCGTGGGCCCTTAAGATATAAAAGAAGAAGAGGCATTTAAAATGGAAGTTCTCTTACATGTAATGTAGTTTACGCTTAATGAGCATATGTACAATATTAGCAACCAATAAAAATTTACCAGGTCATTTGCCAGGTCCCACGTTTTTTTACCAGGTCCTGGGACCCGGTGGGACCTGGTGTAGCGTCGCCACTGCCCCTGATGCCTGATTTACACACATTTTCATAAATTATGTTATTTATTCTTCGTCCTAGTGACAAGGTAAGCGATTTTACAAAGATAAAATTATACAACTCATAAAAACAAAGCTTTTCGTAAAAATCCTTTATAAAATGTAAGATCGAGCAATTGGGTTCGGGGGCGCTATTTTTATTATCAATAAACTATTTTAAAGTAAATTACGAGGACAAAATTTTTTATGAGAACAGTAACAAATCTTTAGGCTATAATTATCACGCAAATCAAGATAACTACATTCTACTATAAAAACGACACCAGTTTTTCGAAATGTTGCATGATTAAATTAAAAGGTTATTTATGTGGAATTAGCTTAGATAGCAAACTACAAGTAGTGGGGCCTCAGAATCTGAACTTAATCCTTTCGAGAACGCTGACTGTTGGAGTTCCGAATCGTCTGAGTTCCAAGACATGTTTTACCTTTAAATAATAGAAACTGGGAAAAAAAGCCCAACTGTTTCCCACAAGGGGGCATAATATCCCTCACCTCCAATCTAATGAAAAGTCTTTGATATTCGCATTTTTCTTGTGTTGATTGAATAAATAATTTAAAAAATACAGTATTCTTTCAAGTAGGGTTAGTTCCAACCAGGGCCATTCGAAATTCCCCCCCCCCCTTCCCCCACTTTCCCCTTCCTCGAAAAAAATCTACTGTTGGTAGAAAATACCCCCCCCCCCTTTTTCAGAAAGTGAAGGGGGTGCCATTGAGGTCGAACGACCCCTCCACCCACTATCTGCGCCACTGCTTCTATCAGATTTACCCTACACTAAGTTACTTATTTCGGATTTATGTACGGTTATAGTTATAGTATTGTTTTCCTTAACTAAAGCGAAAACCTAAAAGACTTGCGTTGATCTTAAAAAAATCCTAATTCAGAATAATAAAAATCTGGCCTAATTTCCGGTGCACCGTTTGTTTACAGCTGACAACGCGTAACAGTATTATAACAGTGTACATATCCTATAATGTTTATCTACATGCTTCTCCAAAACCCTTTATTTGAAACTTATTAGATTAGAACAATGAATCAACAAACTATTCCAGGACTAGGTGCGAATGAATTTCTAATTATATATTTATATTTAGGCCTACTGGCTTAATTTGTAATTAATTTATAAGGCTGTGGAGACTATTACTATATTTACTATATAATATAATATATATTGGTATTGGCGCATTGGTAGTAAACCACCAATAGTAATAGTAATATAGCCAATAAGTAATAGCTTCCAGAGAGCTATTGGTACTCCACTACCAGTAACTTCTAAGCGGCTATTGGTGGTTTACTATTAAAAAAAAGACCAATTGGTGATAGATTGATGTAGTGCAATAATTAGGCCTATTGGTAGTCACAATTTATTTTTGATTACAAAACTGAAAATCTAAAGTATGTAAGTGTAAGTTTCCACACAAAATACATTTCCAAAAAAAATTATTATTTTGGTCTAGCCTTATTAATTCACTCCAATTGGATTTTCAAGACATAATACACTTGTTTTTCTTTCTTTGTTATAACTTTGTATATATTTTATTTTATTTATATCACTTTCACTGTTTATGATTTCATCAAAATTATGTGCAATTTAAAACATTGATTCTGCAAACTCTGCATAGCATTAAAAATAAATAGTAAATATTGATTCCTTGACATTAAATTAAATTGATTAATTTGTGTTATAGTTGCACAATATACCCAATGAAATTGTTTAATTGTACATAAACAAATTGATGCCTTTATACTTTATAAGTTAACAGGGCCTCATTTATGTAAATAACACTCAGTAGACATTTCTTCCAACAACAGAAAATCACACCAAAAAAAAGGGGGGGGGGGGGGGGGGGGGGTGTTGGTTCAAGTGACCATGTTCCTAAAAAATGATTGATGCCTTTATACTTTATAAGTTAACAGGGCCTCATTTATGTAAATAACACTCAGTAGACATTTCTTCCAACAACAGAAAATCACACCAAAAAAAAGGGGGGGGGGTGGGGGGCGTGTGTTGGTTCAAGTGACCATGTTCCTAAAAAATGATCTAAGCTTATTTTATCATCCTTAAGCCTAATCACGTTATTATACAATTTCATTTAACTAAAGTGAGAAGATTTTGGTTTTAATATGCACACTTTTAAAAATTATTTAGGCCTGTATTTTAATTTATAATTTTAATCATAATAATTAGCATACACAAAATGTTTACAGTTGGATTTTATTTTTACTGCACATCTTACTTTGGCCTTGGCAAAGAAGAAGCTGGGTAAAAAAATTTTAAACTTTGGTCTATGATCCCCATTTGACCAGTATTATACATCTATCTAAGATCTATATTAGGTCTATATTGTAAATTATATAGCAATATAGCCAAATCTGAGCATGGGGAAGGCTACAGCAGATATTGTTAAAACTGTAAAACAATACTGTAGATTTTATAATTAGTGCCGAGGTGTTGTCACTAGTACAAACTAGTAATAAATGAACGGGGCAATACTTCGCCAGCCTCATTGGAAGAGGGTATTTAAAGCTCAGATTTTGGTTTGATTAGATTGGCTGGACTACCAATATCCAGTAGGTATAATAGCTGGTAGGCCTATTATCTATAACAATATTGTTATGTATAAAATTATATTATTTAATATAAAATATAATTGTAATAAATTATAATTAACTAGGGCTAGGGTACTAATAATGTTCAATATTCTTATGGGCTGAGATTCAATCTCTATTTTATAGCTCTGGCTATTATTGTGACGGCATGCCTTATCTGGTGGGCATCGCCGTAAATCATATCTTCAAGGCAGGCCTCTGGCACTCTAGGTCCTGACCCCCCATCTCCTTCCCCTGGCTGCAGAATCGGCAGTTTGGTTCCCTCCTGTCATCAAATTTATGTCGCGCAGTGACCCGCTCTCATCTGGGTGATGAAGCTCTGGTTGCCTCGCTTTACCATCCACGAGAGGTCATTCTTGCTCGGTCATGGCATTTTCCGGTACAGCTGTCGCTCAGTTTCTCCTGCGGCCCAATCGCTTAACCACTTGTCATGAAAGTGGTCTTTCAAACAAGTACCAAGCGTGGACTCCCAGCTGAGTCATCGGCTTATTGGGTTACAAAAATGCAAAATGCATTTTCAGAAATATTTTCTGAAAAATCTCATAAAACACTATGTCCAAGTTTCATTTGCATATGTTGCTACTGGCTGATTACAGTTTTATATATAATATTGTAATAATTTCTTGTAATATTTTTACTTTTGAGTATTTTGTGGAGACTCAAGTATGTTCAATTCCCGGACAATATTAATAATATTATTTCTTTCATTTATTAACTCTTTTCATTGACTCATGTAGAGAGCGTAAAATACATATACAGATTATTTTCGGTCATACAATTTTTTCTTTTTTTTTTATTATTCTATTTATTTTATTGCAGAATTGTAAGAAAAATAAAATCAATAAATAAGAAGTATATGTTTTGCGAGTTTGAGAATAACGTGACATGCCGAAGTGAGAGAAGCCATCTTAGTCACAGTTTTGTTAGATGCTAATACATGTCGCAATGCGATCGTTATGAAAATGAATATTACTGGGGAAAATATCAATCAATTTCTACCTGAATCTTCTAAAGAAGATAATTTAGAACCAGAATCAAGTGATTCTGATTTCTACTTTGATGAAAATTGTTCATTACAGCCCATTTAAGTAATAAATACCAGAAGGTTAGTTTTCAAGTGTTTCATCATTCTATGTTTCTCTGAGTTTATTATAATTTTATAACTTTAGTTGTTGTTTGTTTTTCAAGCATATTAAAATATTTACTAGCTATTTTAAAATATAATTTCTTAAATAGCATCATTTTATGTGTTATTAAATTAATTTTATTACTATTAGATAAGAGAGAAAAACTATTCTTAGTGGCTGCTGCTAAGGAATGTAAACAGTGCATTGGGAGCTACCTATGATGATATATTTTATCCTAAAAGAATGAAATTTGTCATTTGTATGTGTTGTAAATAAATATTCAATGATAGCACATTTTAAAGTCATTATGGTATTTAAACAATATTGGAAGCTATGGAAACTGTGAAGTATTATTAGGCATAGGCCTATATACTTTTTATTCCTTTCATCTCTCAATATTACATATATAATATTAGTTGTTCTTTTAAATTCACAGTTTAAACTCATATGATGTATGATAAGATGACCCGCCAATTCCCATTCCCAAGTTTCTCCCAGCCAGAAAGCCAGGCTTATATCTGAGGGAAGAAATTTTAACATGGATACAGTGAACCAGTTCATCATCTTAAAAATTTTCATGATATTTTTCACACTGGATTTGGTTGAAACATTTGTGAAATACACCAGCTATGCCTCTACAATGGGACCTTCTAAACCTTCCATCAACAGAGGTTGGTTGATATTTCAACAGATGAACCTTGCAAATTTCTAGGACCAATAAAGTACATGTCAACTGTAAAGGTCCCCAGTGTACAAAAATGCTGGTCAAATTCAACAATCTACAATGAATTGTGGGCTAATGCCTCATTCCCAAAAACAGATTGATTCAAACTATGTCATTTTTCAAAGTTTCTAACATTGAATAGACAATTAGGCAGAGGCTTGTCGACTGGTGGGCAGGGGGGGACAGATGTCCCCAGGCGCCAGGTAGTTAGGGGCGCCAAAATGTGCTTTGATATTATATTATTGGTAAAAATAATGGGTTTTGAGAGTTGAAAACAAGAAAAGGGGCGCTTTAAAATTGATCTTGTCCTCGGGCGCGAATCTTGTCCCCGGGCGCCAAACACCCTCGCTACGCCTCTGCAATTAGGACAAACTTTGCAAAGTGAAATTGTTGTCTGACTTTATCGGAAGAAAATGAAGAAAAAAAAACCAAAGCAATGTGATATGTGGTGGATAAGATAAAATAAATATAACTGTTCATTGGAGAGATAATTAAAAAATCTCTCATATTTTAAATTAAATGACAGAAAATAGATTTTCTTATGTGAACAGAACCAAAACTGATTGTGTATTTAGGCAATTATTGGTGATACAACCAAATATTGTCAAATAATACAATTAATTCATATGTGGTGTTGAAAAATGGATATATCTCCTTAAAGAAAACAAAACAGTACTGGATAACATCTTTTTTCCATTATGTTGATATTGCCAGCTATGATCTCTTCAGGGGTGTTGAAAGGGAAATTCTGACATAGACGAATTAAAGCTTCCTAATATTTAACACACAATTGATTCCACTGAGGAATGTGGATTACTAAAACTGATCAAAGCGCCTAAAATGTAAATAAAACAAAATACAATAGAGTACATCCAATATTTCCTGAATGCATGGATTTAAAAAGAATTTGTACAGTGTGCTATAAATAAGGAATGCAAAACAAAAAAAACACAATTAAAAAAAAGCACATGTGACAAATACCTTTGTTTAGGAAAAAAATACAAAAGTTTCTGAGTAAAATGAAGTTTAAATTTTCAACTTATATGGTTTGAAATTGTGTAAATAATTTTAAACAAGTAAAATAATAATAACCTGTAATTTTTGTAAATACTTTGTGGAGGGGTGGTGAAATGTTTTATTATTTACTCTTTTTGACACATTTGACAAAATATTTTATATATATAATTTGCTTCTGGTGTGTCCGGCTTCCTTTTTACAACCAACCCTCCCCTACTTAACGTTTTAATGTTTTATAATAATATTTCTGAGTGAAAAAAAAAGCTGTCACGTAGCGAGTGTCGTGCATGGTGGTTGAACTCGGGTAAAAAAGTTAAATTTATTTCTTTTTATTATATTAATCAATAAAGAGCCACTGGTATGGTGTATGGTTTAGGACTATCTGTAGGCTTATTGTTTAAAGGCCAACAGTTAGGGTGTAGATTCTATCTGTAAGACTTGTTTATAGGCTGTAGGATTGTCTGTAGGACTATTGTTTATAGAAAATGAGAAGTTGACTCTTTTTTTTTTTTACACTTGGACCTACCGGGTATTTTTTTGAAATACCCAGACATGGTGTAAAAAAACTGCACCCGGTTAAGCCCTATTAATTTATATTTGTTCTAAATTCTTCATATGATTTACAAAAATGAATTGTTTTACTGAATAAACAGATTTTATGAAATAATTCCAGGTAGTTTATTTTTGTTTTCTTTGCATCTGATCACCAAAACAATTTATTACATATTTTTATAAAACAGGTATGAATTATTTTTGTCCTAACTTAATTGTTTAGAAAGACATTTTATAGAACCCACATGCATTTCCTTACAAATTTATATCCTACATAATGAATTTTAAACATGGATTCTAAAAGCTATTGAATCTTTTGTAAGGTCACTAGAAATCTCAAGGAAAACATGAAAAATTAAAGGAATTATAGAGTTAATCTCATCTCATCTACAAATAGGCAATGCCAGCCTTAAAGGCTCTGCAGGCCTCTCACAAATACACATGCTATGAATACAAGTTAGACTAAATTCATAGCTACCTTTTTTAAACAATTACCTGTCTCATGGAGAAGATGGTTTGGTTTTTCCTGAATGAAATCACAAGGCCTGGGATTTTTTTATTTGAGAAAAATGTAATTCCCCAACAGTAGATCTTCTCTTTCCATGTAGCTGTTGAACCCTTTTGAATGTCAAGGGGATGATACATATTGCCTGCATTACACCTCATACCATTTTTTCCCTTTGAAAGCTGTTTCTATTGCAAATATGTGTAACATTATTGGTGCTCAAGATAATATATTCATTAAAGTCGAAATGTAAGGAAAATTTATTTTGTACCACATCCCTTATTGTAACTAGATTATATAAAATCAATAATTAAATATTATTTCATATTGTATCTATTTTTAAAATATTAATTTATTTTTAATAATAGGGAAATCTATTTCAAGAATGTCTCGAACAACAGCTGTTAAGCAAAAACTTGCCAGGTTTGGAAATATTTTTTTATATGAAGTACCTTATTTATTGGCGTATAACATGCCCCCGCGCATAACACACACATCAATTTAAGAAGGAAATTTCAGAAAAAAAACTTAAACATTATATCGGCGTATAACAGGCACACATGATTTGCCCCCTATTTTCGGGGAGAAAAAGTGCATGTTATACGCCAATAAATACGGTAATCACTTTTATTAATTTCATTCCGTAATATAGTAAATAGAAGAACTAGGAAAAGAAAAGAAATGTTAATAAGAAGTTTTTTAAATTTCTTTTTTTAAAATCAAATGAGTTTTAATCATGGAAAAATTTTGATCAAGAGCTTAAAAAAGCAAATTTTATAATATTTAACAATTAATTTTTAAAAAAAAATTGAACTTTGATAAAACAAGAAATCATTTAAGATGCTGTTTCTCAATTATTTTTAAAATCAAAATGAATTTCTGTATTTTTTATGTTCAGTATCAGATTTCGGTGTTCATTGCAAAATACAATTTTGGATGTATTGAGAGCAAGGCCAGGATGGGTGGAGGTTACAACGTAAGTTACCTAAATTAAAAAAAAAAAGTCTAATCTACTAAAAAGTCAATGGCTTGGTTTACAAATAATATAGTTTATATAAAAAAAGTCAATGGTTACTCAGTATATCTATTACTTTAAATTTAGACAGAATTTGTATTATGTGAGAAGCTGCAGTCACAAATTATTTCCTGTATGGTAGAGAGAAAATTTTCAAATCAAATACTAAATTCTCAATTTTAGTTCCTCAAAACAAAGAACATTTCCTAAATTTTGAACATCTTTTAAGATGTCTTACTCTCTCCTTGTAGTGATCTCACTAAATGTAAAATACTTATGGAGATGATATGAAGTTTAATTTGACTCACAAGGCTTTAAATAACTGGTTCACATATTTCAGCAATGAATGGGATTTCTGTTGGTGTGACAAAAACTGGTTTAACAACCCTGATGAAAATAATTATTTTCCTGAGAACTCCAGGGTCAGCCACTTCAGAAATTTCTTTGAGGTCAAAAAAGCTCCTCATTTTCTTTTCTCTTTTTTTAAAAAGTGGAACAAGGTTTTGTGATTTAGATAGCAGAATAATGTTTGAGATGCATAACCATATTGTGAGACACATAAATATCAATTATCAAAATATAATCTCGACATATTCAGGTATTATCATAAAGCATTAAATGCTAAATATGTATTTTTTTAAAGCACCAAATACTTATTTTAAAAGAAACGAATGAATTACTTAATGGTTGCTTTGCAAAACACCAAATTTTTTATTTGTCAGGTTTCCTAAAATAGCCCCTTATGTGTTTCTCTCAATAAGCTCAGACAGATTCGTATAATATTACAAAAAACTAAATGATCAATCCAATTTCTTGTCATTTCAATGTGGTTTTTTGCATCACATTATGTAAGTTTAATCCCATCAAAATGAAATCTGAACATAAAAAATATGTTGTGATTTAACTCTTATAAACTGTTACCTAGATCTTTTATACACTATTGAGCTACATTGTATTCATTTTTGCTTGAAGTCATCTTTTACATTCTTAAATCCTTCTTTTGGTCTAATTTTGACTGAGTTTTTCTCATATCAAACTTGCAAATATCAACAATGTTAACTGAGTAAAACAGAGAAATATGAGAAAGGAGTATTGATTAAAACTTGCAAATGTGAACTTTGAAGATGCAATCTGTAGTTCAGCGTTTCCTAAACTTTTAAGTTTGGCGGACCGGTGGAATAGTTTTAAAATTGCATCAGGGACCAGTGCTGGATTTATTCATTGAATTTTTCTTTTTGTTTGAGAATAAATATTCATGTTGTGTGGTCCGTTAATGTAAGGCTTGCTGTTCTGTGGACCACCATTTGGGGAACGCTGCTCTAGATCTTTACAGCTTTAGAAATAATAAATTTGTTGAGTTTTAACTTGTACTCTTTGCAGTTCATTAATTTTAATGACTCATGTAGTCAAATTAATGACAATAGAATGACTGATGTAATACTGTGTTGCTTCACATTTTTGCTTGTTGGCACTTATGCAGTAATTTTAAAATTACCACTTTCTTTAATGTAAAGAATATAGTTGTCTTATTTATTTGCTATCACACTTCTATAACTTGAAAAATAATTAAGAAATTTAACTTAATTCTCCATTGATAAGTTGGAAATCTTTCTTTAAATAAATAGTTCCATATGTTTTCCAATAACATTTGCACTTCGGTGATAAATAAAGGTTATTAAACACATTTTTTGTCCATAGAAACTAATAGATTTGCCACAATCTGATTAGAAAATTTGGATGTATTAGAAATAAGTGTAAATAAGCAGTGTAATTTTTTAACTTCCTATTGCTCTAGTGGGATGAAATTGACACGATTGACCTTAATTAATCAAATGCATTGAAAGCCAATGTATTTTTTAATCATCAGTTTCCCTAAAAACAAAAGCCATTCCATTACATGTTTTTGAAAGCCATATATTACTATGAATATTTCCCCATCTTTTTCTCCCTAAATTATAAAAATGTTTTTTTTCAAATATTTAAAACATTGCATCTTCAAATTCCTATTTATTTTTTGTATACTAAAAAAAATTAGATCCATTCAATTGAATTTATTTGTATTGACGCTTTTAAAGCCCAGTAAAAATTATATATATTTCACAACAATTAATATTGTTCTTGAAGTTAAACTTTAAAACATATCTATTTTCAACCCATTGCCTTATAATATTGTATATTTAAATCATTCATTTACCCTGTCCATCTTGGTGCATGGCATTCTAAGCATCAATTAAAATAAGGTAGGCCACTTCTTTTGTTAAGGATTTCGGGTTATTTTTTAAAACTTTTAACTTGTAACTGTCAACGGTTTTATTAAATTTTACCTGATCCTAGTGAGGGAGGTGCTTGGGACTTCTATTGGGCAGATGTTTGGTGGATGAAGGAGATATTTGATCGTGCTTATTTGGAGGACCAAATGAGAATTAATCATTTTAGAAATCACTATGAGGTAGGGTTCTTACTATGGTACCTAATTTTTAAAAAAAATCTCATCTATAATTTTAAGATCTTAAGATTGGTTTTAATTTTTTTTTAAATAATGATCTAAAATTAAAATTCTTTAAAATACATGGTATCTTAAAACATTTCAATAAAGTGTTGAGCCTTTAATTTTTATGTATTATTTTTGTTGTGCTTTAAAATTTTCCTGATGCAGATCTTCACAGCTTTGGTCTTGCTTTTTTAAAAAAATGTATTTTTATCGCTAGTTTATTATTTATTCACAGTAACCTTTTTGTGGCAAATTAAGTTCACAGCATTTCATTTACATGACTGTTGCTAGGATTGTGATTATTTTGTGCATGCTTTGCTGTTAATGATATTGGTATGAACTTACTCTTTGATCATCTATAGACAATTTAATGAAATTGGTTAATAAAAAATTAATAAAACATGCAATGCATATTTTATCATTGCTCTAAATTATTTTAAACATTTTCAAAATAGCATAAAGACTTGTTCAATCTGACATGAAACTATTTTTTTTTTCTGACTTACTTATTTAATAGCTGACAAGAAAAAATTTAATGGTAAAAAACTTGAAACGACTACGACGTCAACTTGAACGAGATTCTGGAAAAGCTGAGGCCCAAAAATATCCTTTGCTCAAGCATTTGCTTTAAAATAGTTTGACTGTGGGATCAAATAATTTTATTGTTACAAACTATGTCAAAAATAACAAATTAGGCTGTATTTTTAACTGTGTATTTAATTATTTTTTTTCGTGGAATCATTCAGAAACTTAAAATTTAAATACGCTATGTTATATCAGATAAAAAGTCTGACCAGAATTACCCTTAAAACTAAATATGGATTTTTTTTTCTAATGAAAAGTTAATGAGAATTGATACCCATATATTAATTATCATGGAGCAGTATTCAGTTAATTTATTTTTGCGCTGAAAAGAAATCATTCTAAATAATTATCTATTTATTTAAATTGAGGCTTGAACCCGTTTTATTTTTTATTAGTATTTTTATCTTAGTGCTAAAATTTTAAAGTCTACTTCTCTGAGTGCTTTGTGTCCAGGATATTTGATGAATTTTTTAATTCACTAAATGTTTACCTTAACATAAACAGATGCGATTTTTACCCCTCAACGTATGAGCTTCCTGTAAGTATATTCCACTTTTGATTACATGCTGACTCTATGTGTTGTCAGCATCTTATTTGGCATGAGCTTTTATGTATTTTAATCTTTGTTCCCCAAATTGTTAGAGTTAAAGGGTAGGCACGGAATAGGTGAAAAGATTAAACTTTAAATTAAATTCAGCCAAGTGATATAGACATGTTTTACAAATTTATTGAAACATTTTTTTTTAATATTAAAAATGAAAACAGTTTTCTGTAAAATATGGATATTTCCTGACCCACTAATGTTTGTCTGCAGATGATTTAAAAATAAAAATAATAATTTTTCAGTCAGAGTATCACATTTTTGTGGATGAGTTTCGACGGAATCCTGGCACCATTTGGATTATGAAACCTATTGCAAAGTCTCAGGGGAAAGGGATCTTTTTGTTCAAACGTCTCAAGGATATTACAGATTGGAAAAGGGTTTGATATAATGATATTAACTCAGCAAAAAACAACACAATAACAATGATGTTCACTTAAACATGCAACCCATTGTTATACCTTGTCTTGAAATAATTACAATTATTACATACAATCTTATCATCCTAGCATTATTTTTTTTTCAGGATTTAAAAAGCTGTGGTGATTCCCTCTGAAATATTCTTTTAAGCACCGAGTATGTTTCAGCCCTTTTCAATTGTGATTAAAACCTCACTATAATTTTATCAAAGTACTTTCCCACCTCCTGCCTGCAGCTCAACTTTCATGGATGTATTGTTTAACAGGGTGTTGAGTATCAGCCCCAACTCCAAACGTCTGATGGATCTAACCAGCTGATTGAAACCTATGTGGTACAGCGTTATATTGAAAACCCTTACCTCATTGGTGGCCGCAAGTTTGACATAAGAGTTTACGTCCTTGTCACATCTGTACGTTTCGTTTTATGGCTTCTTTTGTCTATAAGAAAGATGGATTGGACAATTAGTTGTTAAAAGAAAGTACAAATAAATTGAAAACAAGTTTTTCTCTATTTTCATTAGAATTCATTCATTCCTTATGAGGTGCTTAAGGGCTGTTTTAATGTTTGTTTTCCTGTCTCTCAAGTTAAGTCCAATGATTTCAGTTTTAATTAGTGAGAGCTTGAAAATATATAAGAACAAAAGATATCTGTGAGAGACAAGTACACATCTAAAAAAGAAACTAATTTGAGATGCACATAAGTTGTACACTTTTTAAGAAACTAAATTTAAATTTAAACTTTGTGATAATAGTTCAGTTTAGCTAGTGTTGAAATTTATATTTTAACCTTTTTTTTTTCAAGTATAATCCTTTAAAAGTTTACCTGTACCGAAGTGGCTTTGCCAGGTTTGCCAACAACAGATATTCCTTAGACACCATTGATGACAACTGTATCCTTTACTTAGGATAACTTCATAAACCAAAAAAAAAAAAAGTGGGATCATGCAATTATATTAAATTTAATAAACCCTGAAAACATAAGATGAAATGGTATTTTCCTTAGCATGTTTGCAGACATCCATTTAACAAATGTTGCAATCCAAAAGACAGCCCCAGATTATGACCCTGAAAAGGGTTGTAAATGGTCAACTCAACAGTTACGTATGTACTTGACAGCAAAGCATGGACAGGTCAATGTAAGTGATTTCATATTGCAAGTTAACACATATCCCCATAATTACACTTTTTCTCCCATTTATTTTTAACATTTTAACAGTTTGCATATGTAATAAAATAATTTGATTCTACATTTCAAGCAATGAGGAAATCCATTGTTCATCCATCCATACCTTTGGTGCTATGTAGGGATTTGGCCTGTCACACCGCTTCCTTCCACTCAGACATAACTGATACTTTTTCTTTCCCATATTTGGATTCCCAGCTGCTGTAGATCTTTTTTCCACATCATCCATCCATCTAACCCAAAATGTAAGGCGGGCCGTAATACTTTGTGAAAATATTGTGCGGGCCAAAAGAAAATAGGACAGGACTTGTGCGGGAAAAAAAAAAGGACAGGGGGCAAAGCTATTAAGTGAATAATAAGAATAAAGAATATTTTGTTACTTCACAGGCCGCAAGGTGGGTGCTGGCGGGCTGCATGTGGCCTGCGGGCCGTATGTTGTGCAGGCCTGATCTAATCCAATAAAATCTTTTGTAGCTCTCCCATAATGGGAACCAGAGTCATCAGCTTTTCATATTTTATTGTTTAGTGGTGTATTACATGCCATCACTGATGACTGATGTAGCTAAGGGAAACAAGAAGGGGGCTAAATCCCATGAAGTTAATAGGATAACCACTGCTGAAACATGCAGGATTGCCCGAAAAAGCAACATTAGGTCACCGGGTACAGCAACTATTCCATGCCCGCGGTGCCAGAGATTTTTCCGAGCAGGGATCGGTCTAGCAAGCCACCTACGAGCTCACCTTAACCCACCCTCCCCTTAACCGGATGACTCGATGGTCCTAGTCGACTTTGTCGGACCAACAACAACATGCCATCAGCCAACTCATTGTTCCAACAATTTGCCAACATATATATATTTTTTTTAATGTCAGTATTAATATAACTTACGGATGTTTTTATTTTCTCCTCAGGTCAACACACTGTTCCAACAAATGACCAACATTTTTATCCTGAGTCTTCAGTCCTGCCAACGTGTAATCATCAATGATAAGCATTGTTTTGAACTTTACGGCTATGATATTCTGATAGATTCAAACCTCAAACCGTGAGTAACTATCAATTACGATAGACTTTTGCCTCCCCCCCCCCTCTCCCTTTTCCAACCAAATTTAAATTTGACTTTTTGGATCTCATGAAATTGAAAAAACTTTATAAATAACATGTGTGACCAAATATTATTTGTCTTTTTTGAAAAGTTTTGAAATAAAACACATTTTACACACTATTTTATTGTAGCTAAGGGAAACAGATTAAAATACCATACTTTTCAGGTATTAATAAAACTGATGTAAGTAGGACAGTGTTTATTGAGTAATAAATTATCATAGCTTAAGTGCAGCAATATAAACAGTAACCACATGACCGGCACATTTGTTTGATTTTTGAAATTTTGAGAAAACTTGACGGTTTATGTAGAACAAGCTTTAAAATCATCTCATTACTGAAGTGTGGATGCTCACTTGCATGAACTACTTGCTTTACTCTTGAACAGCTGGTTAATTGAAATCAATGCCTCTCCCTCACTGACTGCCAGCAATCAAGAAGATTACGACCTCAAGTTTGCCTTACTCAATGATGTCCTCAATGTGTTGGACCTGGAAAATAGGTTTGCGCTGTCTTGAAAAAAATAGTTTTGTTTTCTTCTTTCTATATATTGTCGGTAATTGTAAAAGGCATTTGTCCAACACAAGCAATATTTGCTTTATGTCAGCATCATGATTTACCATATCTCTGCCATCAGCTTGATGCTCTTTATCTAAATAATATCTTTAAAGATTAAGAAAATAAATTAAATATTTTTAGTTGAAAAAATGGGGAGCATCAAGAAAATATTTGAAAAACAAGAGGGTAACAAAAAATTTAGAAAAATACCCCTGAGAGGGTAACAAAAAATTTAGAAAAATACCCCTGAGAGGGTAACAAAAAATTTAGAAAAATACCCCTGAGAGGGTAACAAAAAATTTAGAAAAATACCCCTGAGAGGGTAACAAAAAATTTAGAAAAATACCCCTGAGAGGGTAACAAAAAATTTAGAAAAATACCCCTGAGAGGGTAACAAAAAATTTAGAAAAATACCCCTGAGAGGGTAACAAAAAATTTAGAAAAATACCCCTGAGAGGGTAACAAAAAATTTAGAAAAATACCCCTGAGAGGGTAACAAAAAATTTAGAAAAATACCCCTGAGAGGGTAACAAAAAATTTAGAAAAATACCCCTGAGAGGGTAACAAAAATACCCCTGAGAGGGTAACAAAAATACCCCTGAGAGGGTAACAAAAATACCCCTGTGCTTTAATGGTTTGTTTAAAACTCAAGCACAAGCTACATGCACATTATTCCACCCTTGTCTGCCAGGCCTGAGATAAACATGCACATTATTCCACCCTTGTCTGCCAGGCCTGAGATAAACATGCACATTATTCCACCCTTGTCTGCCAGGCCTGAGATAAACATGCACATTATTCCACCCTTGTCTGCCAGGCCTGAGATAAACATGCACATTATTCCACCCTTGTCTGCCAGGCCTGAGATAAACATGCACATTATTCCACCCTTGTCTGCCAGGCCTGAGATAAACATGCACATTATTCCACCCTTGTCTGCCAGGCCTGAGATAAACATGCACATTATTCCACCCTTGTCTGCCAGGCCTGAGATAAACATGCACATTATTCCACCCTTGTCTGCCAGGCCTGAGATAAACATATCTTTATTGTCTCCCGTCAGACTTACTGGGAGGGAGAAGAAAGTTGGATTATTTGACCTGATGTGGGATGACGGCCCGGTGTTTCCTGATGAAGGTGGCTTAGAGGACATGGTCAGCGCACAAAATTCCTCAACCAATGCAAATTTAGGTTGGTAGCCTTTGATCACTGTGTTACATCAGTGTCACCTAGTCTAGTGATACATTTTTACAAATTTTATCAATTTCAACTGAATCAAGTCATAAAAGAAATTAAAAAAATTGAGGTTTGCATTTAAAATATGTGTTAAAGCTTCACCCTGATTCGATTAGAAAGCTTAATAGAATTTGTGAACTTTGTCAAAAGAATTTTGGGGGGGGGGGGGAGGGGTATCAGTCATGTGTGGTTTAGAGAAATTGAAACACAAAAACACATCCCTTGGTTGTGATTAAATAAAGGTTTTAATCTCAAAATTTATTCTTTTTTGTGTGGTTCAAAGCTTCACCCTGATTCGATTAGAAAGCTTAATAGAATTTGTGAACTTTGTCAAAAGAATTTTGGGGGGGGGGGGGGAGGGGTATCAGTCATGTGGGGTTTAGAGAAATTGAAACACAAAAACACATCCCTTGGTTGTGATTCAATAAAGGTTTTCATCTCAAAATTTATTCTTTTTTGTGTGGTTCAGGTGACTAGCTTGCTGTATGGTTGAGCGTGTCAACACCAGCTTATGTCAGGGTCTTCTAGAGATGTTACAGAAGTAATGATAGTTAATAAATTATTTCACTTTTCTAGGATGTATAAACGACAGACTGGAGAACCTGCGAGATATTTATCAGACGGCCGAGGCTTTGAGGAAGATACCATGAAACTTTCATTGAAGGTCAAGGACAACTTTAATGGAGATTCATACCTGTAGCAATGAGAATTGAATTTTCCTTAAAAACATTTAATTAGCAGTTAAGTAGCAGCAGAAAAGCTGAGAAAAATTCCCCCTGAGAAAGTGTCTTTGGTTGTGTTTGAAATATGTTGTTAAGAGCATTTCTAAATAAGCAGCATAACTGACTCACTTCACAATATCAGTTGCCAGATATGCATTTTAAGTTGATTAAAAAATGCTGAGATTTGAATTTTTTTACTTTTATTATTTTCTCAGCAAAATTATTTTGACTTTTTTTTCAGTTTCATGATTGCCATAATGTTCACTGGACTTTCAAATGTATGTTGGTCAGAGTGCCAACATTTGTTTGCTATATCGAGACACTAGAAACATTTATTCTTCTACAAATACAGGATATTCCCATAAAATATAGAAGCACGTTATGGTTCTGGGTTCTTTTCAAAAGGACTCTTCAAAGTGCAACTAACCATGTTATAGGCCAGACTTTTAGCTACACAATAATGTCACTTGTTTCCTTTGTTATAGCACCTTTGTATTTTCTATTCACCCTTTGTAAGTAAGAAATTAAGATCATGACATGTTTAGTGGTTACATTAAAAACCAATATTTGCCCTTTTTCTTCTCTATATTATAAGAACTTCTTATGATAGATAGTTTTATAGTCAGGTTAGGGAGTGTACAGTTAAATAACAAAATATTTAAAGGATGCTGAATTTCAAATCTGTTCAAATCAAACACAAAGTTTTGTTTAATCAAATTTTCATGAGTGATTTGGGAAAGAAAAACAATTGATAATCATTAAAGACTGAAAAAAAACTTTTGATAACATAAATAAGTTTATTTTCAATAAATAAGAAATGTACAATGAAATCTCCTCAAATGGAATATTTATTTAGCATAAATCAGAATCTGAATTGCCAGGTAATTTTTACCCAAAGATATTCTTTGTCTTCTGTCATGTCATTTTATTAACATTTCTTTTACACAACAAACTGCCAGAAAATGTTGTTATTTGTTAAAATAATTGTTCAATTATTATTTCCTAATAAAAGTTTTTAAAAATATTTTATAATTTCATAATTTTATATTTTGCATTTAAAACGTAAAACTGATGCTGAAAGTATATTCAAGACTTACACAAACTTTAAGAAAATGCAATATATTTCCCATTTGACTGTATATTATATTGTCTTATACACTTGTTTTAGTGTTAAACCGTTGAATGAATGCATAGTAGAGTTGTTGTCCATTATTTAAAGGGTGAAAATTTTAATTTATGATAAATGTTAAGCTAATCAAAGTTGCTGCCTGTTAAACATATAGAATTGAATTACATTTTGAAATGACTTTAAGTGATATTGCTTTTCAATTCATAAGTCAAACACAAACAATAAATAACAGAAATATGACTAAGAAAAGTGATGTAAATAAATAATACAAATACATAACAAAGTTATGGTTTGCTCATGTTCATCATATCTGGCAGGACAATTTTTCTGTATTTGTTTTCCAGTTCTTTCATAAATTTGATCTCATCAATGACATGGAAGTCTGTGATGGCTTCTTCCTGGAATCAGCAGAAAACATTCATTAAGTAATCTTGCACTTGTCACAAGAGATTCTATTTTTTTTTCTTCTTCTTATTTATTAGCAGTTCATGTCCAATAAATTATCATTTTGTTTAATTTCAAGGTAAGGTATGTCCAACACAACTACATTTGCCAGAATGAGCGTAAATTATTATTTTGCTACTGCCATTTTGGTTTTTTGTATTTTATGAAGTGTAAAATATAAGAGCTAATACTGATAATGATATACAAGAATTTCATCCCATCTGAAGTAGAACTTTCTTGATCAGCTTGAAATTTTTTCCATACACACTTTTAATTGTTGAGAAGTGAAGGTTTTGTGCAGCAATGATGTCATGAAATTTAGGTTGCCTTTTAAAAACAGCGTGGGATCTATTATTTTACTCCTCATCAATGTGAGATATAAATAGTGCGTTACAAATAAACTGGATTGAGTACCTTGAGAAAAATGACAAGGTCTTGAGTCTGCATATGTGAAAGAATATTTTCTTGCAGATGTCTGAGAATAGCCACACAGAGGTAAACCTGGTAATCGACCCCAAGTCCCACACATATCACAATGTAGTGGAGAATATCTAACCAGTCCAGGTAGTTCCAGAAGCATTGGGTCAACCAGTGGAGGCAGATCTGGTCATAACAGAGCCAAATGTAAAAAAATTGGATCAAATGCTCAATTCTTCAATAATTGATAGATGAGGGCATATTTTTTTATCCACTGATATTACTGATAGTACAGACATGCAATGAAGAAAAAAGCAGTTATGAATAAAGTTTTGAACCTTGGATCAATTGACACTGTGCAGTATCAATACCATATCAAAACATTTCTTTAGAGCAGTTCAGTGGGAAATCTTACAAGGTCAATTAACACAAAAGTGGGCATTTAAAATAGTTTGGAAGGAGATCTAAATACAGGCAATGGGTACACCATCATGTTGATTATTTTGGCTTTTAAAACTTAATTATCATTAATTTGAATTCACTGTATCCCCTTTTTGATATTAGGCCTACTAAAGTTACTTTTATATCTGTAATTAAGGTTAGAGAAATAAAATCAAAATGACAGCCTTTACCTGTGATGGAGTGTAGCCTGACATTTTAAATGCAGAGGCAACCAATGGCAGCTCAGTCTGGAGGAGGAGCTCAATATTGTGGGCAGTGCTTGAAAACAGGGGAGGAATTCCACTGGCCAGTAAATTGTTGGGGAGGAGCTAAGAGCATACATTAAATTTAGAGTGTGAATTTAAAAAAATCATATATGAGCTATATGATAGACACTAAATAACATACTGTACTTTGGAATTCCAATATTTTGAATGTCCAAAACTTCAATTTAGTAGCAGAAGGTGTTTTATTACAATATTTAGTACAATTGAGATACACATCACATTATTAACTTATACTAAACCAATATGATTAGCATTTAGTTAAAATATAATATAAACAATTTATTTTTCAAACACTCTGGGTCAATGCTCAGACAGTGTCAGAGTTAGTGCATTTTTTTTCAAATAGAAAGTTAAAAACTAACAACATGTTTGAAAGAGTATTTTGTTCCCCAAACTTTTTCAAAGATTCTGAATGTAAATATTTGTATGGGCTGGCAAAATAGTAGACTTGCAATATTTATTTTTTTTTTTTTTGAGTTATTCACACTCTATCCAATTACGTTAGAGACATTAGGAAAAAAATCTCCAAAATAATGACAGCCCATAAAAAAATTGTGTGGACTTGATAAGCTTGACATGATTTATTAATGTTTACTGTTATTTAAATGAATTTATTATCTTGATATCAAATTATGTATCACACGGCTCATTTTTCATTAAATTTTATAAATATTAATGGAACACTTATTATTGTTGGCTGGCCATTTAAAATTTAAGATCTAATGAGAAAAGTTGAAATTCTTTACTTTTAACTCTTTCGCTGCGGGCAATGCACAGTGCGTTTATCCACCATTCTAAAAAACAAGGCCCAACGTACGTCGTTTCAATATCATGTTTGTTTCTTTGCCATTTACGGCTTAAACTTTTTAAAGAGCTATTTTTAAATAAGACTTTTTACATAGTAGATTTGTACTTCATTATTTATTTATATCCATCGCATGATTCCGATAGTAGCATTTTTAGAGGATTTGAGTTATATAAGTGAAGATGAGGTATGCGTACATCATAAGGTTGGGGGAAAAATGTTTTGCATATAATGTTATTACATTTTATGGTTCTTTTGTGTTACTTATTTTATTTAAACTGAAGAAATAAGTTTACAAACATGTAGTCCATTCATTTGTCTTTCATTTGATACCAAGTTTAGTCTTATTAACCGAACAATAATATTTTAAATACATTTTAACAAACCTAACAACTCACTCTTTTTTGCTCTTTGAAAAAAATGTACATTTTTGCGCAAAAAAATTCTGCAGCAAAAGAGTTAATGATATTATTGCGTACCGATGCATGAAGTCTTGCCATCCAAATGTAGCCAGAAGTTCCAAGAGCAGACAACTTGTATAGAAAAGTCCAGGCTTTATCTGTGTTGCCATTAAACACAAGAAATATCGTGGCTGTAAACCAATCGAATCCTGGATAGCTTCCTTCAAGAAATCCTACAAAGAAGTTAAGGTTTCATCTACCAAGTAAGTAACCATTGACTCCTACAGCCTCTTACACTAAGTACTAATTCTAGGGAGCACATTAAAAAATACAACTATGACAGTTCTCGTTATTGAATAAAAAATCTAAAATTGCATTTATAATTTAGCCCGTACTTATTCTTCTCTATTTGTTTTTAGGGTTGTTTTTTTTTTCAGTCTATGACATGAATTAATTATATGGTACTTTAGAATGTTAAGAAGGATATTCATTGAAGATTTGAGTGATCTTTGCTGCTGCTTAAGGAAACATCCAGTCTGGCGCATTAACTTGGTCAGATTGTCTGTGGATTCTGATGATGTGTTGATTACCTTTAGGTGAATGCCATACCTAAACGATAATGTAAAAACATTTTACAATTCGCTTTAACAAGTCAAGTTGATACTTAAACAAATCTTGAACAACTGAGGGCCCAATGCAATACACACAATAATAAAAAAATAATTATGGTAATTAATAGAAATATAATATATGTTAATAACTTTAAGACTGTAGAGAGCTCTCTCAATATTCCTCATAAACGCAAGCTGCTAGTCAACGTCATACCCACCTAATAGCCATTTTTACACCAAGTAGTTGTAAGGGAGACAATTTAAAGTTTTTTATTGCACTATCTGAACCTGAAATATATGAAAATAAAAAATCAAAGCAATGGGCAAAGTTTGTTGTACGAATCCATCAAGTACGAATCTATCAAGTACGAATAGTGCACATTGAAAACCCAAGTTATTCTTATTTAATAATTTTATTTTGTATTTTTGCTGACATATTTATCATGACTGTGTTAGTTTCAAATTCAAATAGGTAACATGTATCCAACTTTACCGGAGAATTCATATAAATGAAAAACTGCTTCCTCAGGTACTTGACATTGGTGCTCAACTGTCTGCTCCAAAACTTGCAATAAAACTTGAAAAAATAGATAAAGATTGTTGGAAATAAATAAGAAAATGAGTGATAAAAGATTTTGATCTTATTGAGGTAATTGATATATATTGTAAAATGTTGATTGTTCAATCGAACAAACAAAAAAAGTCATTTTATTATGAAATTATGTTTTGTAACTTTTGTTTAAATTATGGCCTGCGGTAACACTGTGTTTGAAAACCACTGCTCTAATGTACAGAAGAAAGAGAGAAGTCTGTTAGTGAGATAAATACTTACTATTTCCTTTAGCCTGATCTGGCTTGCCAGAAAATGTCTTATATAACAGCTCCCTGCATTTTTCGAACCAAACCTTTGGCTTCTTTTCAGAACGGGATGCAGTAAGGAATTTGCTAAGTTCATTTTCTGTAGATAAGAAACAAAAACAAAAAAAAAGAAAATGATAGAATGACACGACTTGGTGTGAATTAAATAAAAGACAAATTAAGGGATACTTGGTATTTACTTGTTATCAACACAAAAGAAGAATAAAATTGGGACTACTTGCCAGCTATCTTAGATCAAAATATCAAGGCTGTGCTGTTTGTTAGAAAACCTTTATAAAATTTGTTTAAACAAAAAATATTCCCTACGACAGTATTTAATAGAAATAATTCAAACAGAAAAACACACAGCTTGCCATTCATGAGATGTACCATTTTTTCATGTACAGCATGCATCTTTTTGTGGCACCACTGATCAACTCACCTTGTTTAACAGATGACCTTCCAGCAATATTTGGTTGGTATTCCCTTGGTATTGGGTAGGATGAAAATAAAATTGGAGCCTTTAAATTTCCTGATTTGTCCTGTAGGTATAAAAATGGCCACATTTTTTTTTAAATGTATGTCAATGAAACCATTCTTTAAATAAAATAAATTTTACCTTTCATGTTTAAAAAAATTTGGCTAAAATATTATCATGGGCAAATTTGATACTTAAGGTCATGATCAGTTTTAATCAAGAGATATGAGCTGCTCTATTCAGAATAGTTCATTTTTACAATATGCATGAATCTTAAAGAACTGGAACTGCAATACATCACAATATGTGGTTATAGAATATTAAAAAATAAACATTAACAAGTTATTTTAAAGTAAAAATTATGAAATTTTTAACACACTTGCATATTTAAAAAGGAAAAATGACATATCAAAATTAGAAAAACTGACAAGTCACCTACATTTAAATGCTTTTACTATCAATGTGGGTGATAAAATTTCTAAGACATGACAAACCTCTTCCAAGTTCCTAGATGGTAAAACCCTCTCAGTGGGTCCTCCTATTAAATATGTTTTAACCAGAATATAGTTTCTCTCCACTGACAGTAAATCTGTTATAAATGCTTCACTGGAAAACAAATGTTCATTTGTCAGATGATGAATGAAATCAGGACACATTTATAGTTAGCTTCATAAAAAGCATTCTCATTGATTATTAGTAATTAATTATGAACATTTAAGTTAACAGCTAGCCAGATCTATTGTAAAATGAAGTTTACAAACAAAAAAAAATCAGTCTTGAATTGAAAATCACCCCTTCTCTAATTCTCTAAAATCATCCCTTCTCTAAAATCATCCCTTCTCTAATTCTCTAAAATCATCCCTTCTCTAAAATCATCCCTTCTCTAATTCTCTAAAATCATCCCTTCTCTAATTCTCTAAAATAATCCCTTCTCTAAAATCATCCCTTCTCTAAAATCATCCCTTCTCTAATTCTCTAAAATCATCCCTTCTCTAAAATCATCCCTCCTCTAAAAACACTCCTTCTCTAAAATCATCCAGCTTCTGCTACTTTAGAACAAACTCACCTGTCCTCAGGTTTGTTCTGTTCTTGTTCTTGGAGTAAAAACTCCTGGAACTTGTACTGAGATTGTATGAGCAGGTAAGTGTCCAAGCATGACACCATGACAGACAACAGCCTGGTTGTAGTCATAGAAATATGTTATTATTTATTTATTTATTTTTATTTTTGGGGGGGGGTGGGTGTGTGTTTCAGTTTGATGACTGCTCTTGTGTGTGTCTTTCTTTTGTGTGTGCGCATGTTTTGGGTGTGTGTGTGTGTGCAGTGCGTTTTATGTGTGCATGTGTTGTGATAAGAGTAGAAAGAGAATATTCAATACCAAATTATGTCGGCAGCTGCCTTTCACTCATAGGTGTAGCTAGGGTTGGTGCCCTCCAGGGCGGGCCAAGAATTTAGAAAATATAATTGTAAAGAAATAAAATAGCCACACAGCGTCCCCCCCCCCCCCCCCCCCCCCGTCCCCACCTTAATTTTTCATACACTTCTGCTTTTAACTTTTTTTCTTTTTTTATGTGTCAATCTCCAACTACATATGAACAACTGAATTACTTTGCTCATGAATAAAAGTTACCCAGGTACTTCTTGGTTATGAGACAATTCACAACCACTGTGCTAAAGAGCCAGCAAAACTATAAATTTGATATGTTGTTTTGAACTAGATTGGATTAGCTTTGATTTTTTTATGCACAATGAAATAATTGTATAAATGAAAATAACGACTTCAAAACATAATTCTTAATTTAATCTTGACAGAATTATGGCAGAGAAACCTCCCAGACCTTAAAAGAATAACTACCACCAGAACTCAAGTGGTGAGTGCCATCTCTGGATGGGACACAATCACCTGAGATGGCACCTGTTCCGGAGAAATCAAGGTTGGCTGTACTAAAATTGTGTTAGAGTAGTACTGAAATAACGAACACTCTCAAGCCAATCTTCAATATCCAGCCAACACCATGACTGAAGAAGCTCTATGGCCACCTGGCAGGTCCCCAGACAACAAAACAAATTCACAATGAATGAGAATTGATTTACCTCAAGCCAAATGTATGGGACTGTTCATAGTTGAAAAGTGAATGGATTTTTGCTTCTGAATTGACAATGATGAGTCTGTCTATAAGGGCCTGAAATGAGTGAGTATTTACATATGTTACAGTTTGTGCCTATGTTTTTTGTTCTCAGGCTTTTATATTGTTTGGATAGAGCAGTGGTAGAAAACCTTTTTATGTTCAGATGGCCAAATTAATTTTTTTTTGGCAGGCCCAATGATAATTTAACAGGAATCTGAAGGGTCTAATTTTAAGATATGTAATTGAAGATGGCATAAAAAAATGAAGTCTGAGCTCAGTTTGAAATAAGCAGTGAAATAGTATTTAAATTAGTTGTAATTAATGTTATTAAAAGTTGACAATGTTGCCCTGTGATAACTAAATTTCAAAGGCTTTTACAGATTATCATTCACAATTTGTTAATTTCTGAAAACATTAAACCAGTTCTGGGATGGTCTTGTCAACCGAATTATATGTTTCAGCAAGCTGCATGTGGCAACTGGCCTTAGGTTGTCCCCCCTTGGTTAGAGAATGCCCTTGTTTTCAATTATACCTTTTATTAATATATACTGTCACAATATGCTAAATATTTTGTAATGGTTTTGAACAAAGTCAAATTATTTACAACACATATTTCCATTCTAGCATATGGAATATCTCTCATTATATTACCATTATAGTATTTGGTATATCTCTAAACATATTACAATAACAGTATCTAAAATATCTCTCAATATATTACCATTATAGAATTTTGTATATCTCTAAACATATTACAATTACAGTATCTAGAATATCTCTCAATATATTACCATTATAGTATTCGGTATATCTCTAAACATATTGCACTTACAATATCTAGATTACCTCTTAATATATTACCATTACAGTATTTGGTATATCTCTCAATATATTACCATTATAGTATTTGGTATATCTCTAAACATATTACAATATGAGTATCTAAAATATCTCTCAATATATTACCATTATAGTATTTGGTATATCTCTAAACATATTACCATTACAGTATCTGGAATATCTCTCAATATATTACCATTACAGTATCTGGAATATCTCTCAAAATATTACCATTATAGTATCTGGGATATCTCTCAAGCTGTATGTGTCCTTGCAAGGAAGAGGTTCACCCCTAAGCAGCTCATAGACAGCGGGGAATGCAGAAAGAATGTTGACCACACGTATGAAATGCTGTTGTACAAATGGAAATATATGTGTTAAATTAATAAATCATGCATCTGTGTTAAAATATAATATTTTATTTTAACAAACACTTAGAATTGTTTTGAATATTTTTATTTTATTAACAAAAGAAAACAAAAATGGTTGAATAAAGTTATCTGTAGCAGCTCCAGTATTAGAGGGAATAAATATCATTTATTGAAAATTTTATTATCCCCTATAACATGAGATATAAGCCAACACTGGGCTTAGATTTAAGCTCAACAGAGGTTCTCAAATTGAGATTATTTGCACAAAGGAATACCTTTAACTTCATAAATATCCCCCCCCCCCAAAAAAAAAAAAAAAAAAAAAACACAACTACAAATACTACAGCACTGCCAAAACTTTTTCAGCCTGGGAGTCAGTAACAGTTTCATACCTTTTGAGAGCTTCTGTCAATATGGTCAACAGGCCATGACTTGGGTGTGAACACAGGTGTGTCTAAAGGGCCACATTCTAGTGAGGACCACAGTTCTATTAGAAGTGCCTTGATGTAGCCTACAATGTAAGGGTTTTACAGTGTAATGCATTTTTATCACTTTGTACAATTAGTTATGGATTTTTTAAAACATTGCCATAAATCCATAAATAAAACTTATATAAATGAAATCTAAAATGATAATATAATCTTTATTTGAATATATTTTTAACAAGTTTTATGAATTAATTATGGAGCATCAATTTAAGAATTTTGCCACATACATGATTAGAGACAATGTTCAGACATTGGCCTTAAAAAGAGGTGCAGAAATTACCTGTACTTTGCAGGGCCTGTATACCAGCAGCTGTAGCAGCAACTTGTGTTACCATGACACCATAACCAAACTTCTCACATTTGCTCACCTTCAGATTTATGAATAAGAAGAAAGTGGTAGTTCAGATCAATGCCAACCTAGGACAGATCAATGCCAACCTAGAACAGATCAATGCCAACCTAGGACAGATCAATGCCAACCTAGTCCAGATCAATGCCAACCTAGGACAGATTAATGCCAGCCTAGTCCAGATCAATGCCAACCTAGGACAGATCAATGCCAACCTAGGACAGATCAATGCCAACCTAGGACAGATCAATGCCAACCTAGGACAGATCAATGCCAACCTAGAACAGATCAATGCCAACCTAGGACAGATCAATGCCAACCTAGTCCAGATCAATGCCAACCTAGGACAGATTAATGCCAGCCTAGTCCAGATCAATGCCAACCTAGGACAGATCAATGCCAACCTAGGACAGATCAATGCCAACCTAGGACAGATCAATGCCAACCTAGGACAGATCAATGCCAACCTAGGACAGATCAATGCCAACCTAGGACAGATCAATGCCAACCTAGACACATGGTTAAACCCTGTCTAATTATTTGTGAGACTAGCTGTAAGACTGTGATAGTAGATCTACATCAGTATTTCATATGCTGGGTTCAAAGAAATCTAGGAGGACCTCAAATAGAAGTGTAGCTCAAAATATAAATTTATCTTTTTCTTTTTTTTTTAAATTGCCCAAGTTATGAAGAGGTTTTATGGCATCCTATGATTAAAAAAAAAGGATAACTACTGATCTACACATTTTTTTTTTTCATTATAGTTATAGTTACTAAAACCTTCAATAAAGGAATAAAAAAGGAACAGTTATGGTCAGTCCATGAATTGTAACATAAATCATCAGAAAGTCCCCTTAAGTTAAAATATCATGGAAATAAAAATAAATCACTAACTTGCAACTTTTTCTCATATCTTGAGTACATGTAGCGAACACACTCATTGAAAGCTCCCGTCTGATGTAAGAGTAATATACCCTTGGCTGTGCTGGCAAAGTTCAATAGGTTGTCTTGAAGTGTCTCCCTCCAGGAGTCTCTGATTCAGCAAAAGAATTTCATGTTCAGACATATTATGTTTATAGAGCTTATATTCATATACACCTAGTGTTTTTGTATCTTATGTCTACACATCTTATATTTATATAGCTTATATTCACTTATCTAGTGTTTGTACATCCATTTTTCATACATCTTATGTTTACACACATTAAATTTATACAATTTATTTAGATATATCTCAGGTTTATTGGTCACGAATCTCATTTTCAGTCTGCTGAGGAATGTAATTCCTTTCTATTCCATGTAGAGCATCTGTGCATTAAGTGACTGCTTTTTTGTGGGGGGTTGTTTTTTTTAGGGGATGAACTTCAAAATCACATAAACATAATCACATCTTCACATTTATGAGGATGAGATGAGTAAACTATCTGATTAACAAAATGACATAACATCCGAATCACATATAAATAGTTTGTTTAAATCAGGGCCTATTCCACTGCACTAATAGGTTGCATCAAACACTGACTATATATGCATCCACTTACATATTGGAGTCCTTGTCTCCTTTATCCCCAGGAGCTGTAGAGTTGGACTTTTCCTTCTGGATCTGCTTAGCAGATAACAAAAATGTACACAGTACAAATGGTAAAGTAATTATACACAACAAAAATGTACAGTTAGTACAAATGGTAAACTAATTATACACAACAAATATGTACACAGTTAGTACAAATGGTAAAGTAATTATACACAACAAAAATGTGCACAGTTAGTACAAATGGTAAAGTAATTATACACAACAAATATGTACACAGTTAGTACAAATGGTAAAGTAATTATACACAACAAACATGTAGGCCTACACAGTTAGTACAAATGGTAAAGTAATTATACACAACAAAAACAAGATATGTGCCAGATCCCTATAATTTGTTGTAATGCCATCAGGTCAGAGGTCACACTTTAAGCACAACACTAAATAGTTGATCTGCAGGTCAGAGGTCACACTTTAAGCACAACACTAAATAGTTTATCTGCCATTATGGTTTTCCAGTAAATTTAATATAAAGATATTCTTCGCCACATAAGATTTGCAAGTCTTCTCCATATTAAACACTTTATTATTCTCTACATGAAACATGATTAAAAAGCTATTCAATATGAAGAGCAAGCAATTCTCTCTCTTTTAGTGGTTCTCAAATGGTTTGTAGACTACTGGTGCACAAGCACAATCAACACAATAACTAGGTTAAGCTTAAAAAATAGATGCTGTGTATGGACTGGAACCATGATAGAAATTGTGTGACTCAATTCTAAATTAAGGGCATTGCAATATTATTAAAACTTTACCGAGTCAGTTGCTGCACAAATAGTTTTAGAAGTGCTACAGCATAAAGTACATTCCCATAATCCTCTAACTTCTTTACATTACATTGAGTAATCTGTCACATACACAAATTATTTAGACAGATTGAAAGCTATCTATCACATTAAAAAATCATGTTTACAGATTGGAAAGCTATCTATCACATAGATATCTTGTTTTAAATATTCATTACAAAATAATTTTTGAACAAAATGGTTTATTATATTTGTGCCACCTGCTTCCAAGCCTCAGCAACACAGGTGTGTAGTTCATACTGTGTTAGTATGTAGAGTCCTTCACACGTATTGTAAAGCTGCCGGCACACATACAGGAAAGCTCCGGTAACTGAGTTGGACGGGATCGTACTGGACTTGGAGTGGCCATGTAACAGGGACTTCTTAGTGAACTCTGCTATGGTGTGCGCCGCTGACGACCTGGGCACAGTAATCAAACAATTTAATTTTTATTCATAAATAACTTAATGAAAAAAGAAAAAAAAACTAATTATTTTTGTTATTATTACCCAATTTAAATTGCATATGTTTCACAAATTAAACTTTGGTAGAGATCATGAATTTAAAAATGGTATTTATTATAATAATGATTAAAATGTAAATTAATTAGAGATGCCAACATGCAATACTTGGCCTTAAATTAATTATAATCAATCATTAAATACAGCCAATGAGCCAAGCAACATAATGTACATACTTAGATTTATTTGTTCAACAAGCAACATAATGCTCATACTTAGATTTGTTCAACAGTCCCTTGCCCTCTCCATACAAGAGATGGTGTCTGCCATTGGCCGTTGATGCAACCACACACAATATGTCTGCCACCCGCAAGAGGGTGAGCTCCGCTGATGCAGTGAGATCCTACATTCAAGAAAATTTAATTTATATATATATAAATGCTGTGTGTATGTTAATCAGACTGTTGGATCAAATAATTATGGAGTACAAAACTGTTGCACATTACACCATGCTTGATTTTAAGTCATTTACTTAAAAAATTGGATACTAAACAATCAGAGCCTTTTTGTTTGACTAAATTTTTATACGAAGCACAAAATATTTATAAATACTTTTATGCGAAGCACAAAATATTTATCTTTTATTTATTCTTTTGAACTATTTCAATACATCTTTACATCAGTTAATTAGAAACTATATTAAAATCTCTGATATTTTGTATATAACTCTGTTGATTGTAAAATTGTCCCCAGTGTATGATATTTTTGTATACAACAATGTTGAGTGTAAACTGGTCTCCTGTTGAGGGTAAACTGGTTTCCTGTTGAGTGTAATCTAGTCCAGACACTCACCGTTGACTCTTCTAGGCATTGTGCAACAGGGGACAGAAGCAGGTTTGTTATGTCATCTCTACAGAATGCAATCAGGCACATGGCTTCTGTGCTACACAGAGTTTTGAAGACTTCTGCAACCAATGAGGACACTTCATATGTGCCTGGGGGAAAAATACAAAGGTGAATCCCCCATAATACGATTTATCTTGTCGATCACAGCACAGCTACACACATCTTAGGATGCTCAACTTTGGACTGAATATCATGTTATAATGTTTGGAGGCGTTGCCTTGGTACATTTTTTTCAGGCTCGAGTAGTGGCACATATTTCAAATTTCCTCTTGATGATAACTTTTCTTCACATTTTCAAAAAAAAATATAGTAGAGAAAATGAATCATCTAAGAAAGTCTACAAAGAAGAGTTCTTACTTTTGAATGGCTTTTTAGGAGGAGTTGTCTCTCCGGGGTCAACAATAAGCTGGACAAGGGCCTTCAAGAGTTGGCTGGTCTGGACTGGAAAAATTAAAAGATTCACATCCATCAATACGTTAATTCTCTTGGCCCTCCTGTGACTTAATATTTTCAACTTCTTTGCATCTCTATTATATTAGAGTAGTTGCGATGAACCCATGAAATAAGGCTTAAGTCAACTTCATGTTTAAATATTTTAAAGAAATGTATTCAAAAATAAAAATAGATAATTTACACATTGTGTCACAAATAAGCTTACAGGAGCCAGAGATTAGATTTAAAAATGTATATCTATATTAAAAACAGTTTCCTTTGCACAATGGCCAAAGCCAGAGTATGACGACAGCTGTAATCTCAGAGATACATGGCCTCCTGTTGCTGACATGACAGATCAGTGTTCAAATCTGACTCACAAAGCTTAGTTTATAAAGCTCAACAAAATAGCAGAATTTACGCTTTAAATAAGGCTTTAGAAAAATAAGATATGACATATTTACCTTGTTTTTCTTTTAACTTGATAGGAAAGAATGATCTCCCCTTTTCATAGAAGAGCAGACTACCCAGGAAGGACAAAGAGTGCATGAACAAAATGTATTCCAGTTCTGGCCCTGTGTAGCTGGTTCTTTTATCACCTATCAAGGACATGACAGCAGGTCAAGATGTTTGATACAGCTGCACCAAGGATTCTGAGTCTGTCACCCCTCGCCCCTTAAGGGAGGGCTCAACAAATCAAGAATCAAGGCAAAATGGAGAGAGGACCTTAACTGCTTAGGCTTAAATTTTTTTGAAAAATGTAGATTTTTACTTCATCCATCTCAACTGACTGCTGTTACCAAATTATATATGAGACATAAACAGCAATCGATTGTATAATTTGATGTCATCACCGCCCAAAACATTTACTTTCTAATGATCATAAAAATAGAATTTTCAATGATGTTTTGACTCTATGCAAAAAAAACAAATAAATTCTACATTCTGAGTCTGAATCTGTAGTTATGATTTTTTTATATTCAAAATTTAGCTTTAATTCTTTCTTATTTTTGTTTGTTGGGTTAGTTGTTTATGACTTTGACTAAGGTTTACAGAGTTACTATAGGCACACAACTAAAAAAAAACAAAAACAAAAAAACGATAGTTGACAATAGTTTAAAATATATCTTCAGAGTCCTCTCCAATATTAACAGTAAGCTTTTGTTGGAAGCATGAAGATATCTCCACCATTTTAGGACAAATTGATGAAAAACTTTAGCATATATTTTAGTTTGCCGACTCACTGATAGACGCTTTGGACATTTCATCTACAACTTGTGATAGGCCGTCTTGTGTAGTCTTGTGTGAGTTAGAGAAATCCATGCATTGTTTGACAGCAATCTCAACCTGTGAATAAGTTACAACTTAAAAGTTCTGCTAAAAACTTGAGAGATTTTAGACAGTTGTAAGTAAGGAAGTAAGGTTATGTTGAATTAAAAAGCTGGCAAATTCATGGTGTGTGTTCCAAACGGTGTCACACAATCATAAAATATTTTTCAATTTATAAAAAAATTGTTACGAGATATAAAAGAAAATTTATACCTGGCTAAATTGATTGGCAAAAGTTAGATGTGATAAACACGAATTTAAATTAGATACTCCATAAAATTTGTTTTATTTACTTACAATAACTTTGTACTGTTTTAAATGCTTCAATAATTCACGTCTGCAATAGTTTCCATGCTGAAATTGAAATGTTTTAAATTATAAAAGCATGTGTCACATCTCCTTGAATAAATTTAAATATGAGACAACCCTTAATTATGTAACTTACTAAGACAATGTGATATACCTGCCACAAAAATAAAGATTGAGACAATGGAGAAAAAATGCATAATATATTTTAAAAAATTGCTGATTAAAAAATAAAAATTAACAGGATTTCTTCAAAAGCTCAAGAACAATTAGTTTTCTGTTGAACTGAGACAAAGGCTTACCATCCATTTGATGAACCACTGGGCTTTTGGATCTAAAACTGCTATGAAATGCAAAGGGGTTAATTTGGAACTCTGAGCCTGTGGAGTCATAAGGCTAATTAGGTTGAGCGAGCTCTGAACGACCTCCTCCATATAGGTCAGTGGGTAACGGACCCAGTAGTTAGGGGCCTCTTGTTGAAATTCGACCATCAAACGGAACTGTAATTTAAACATACAATCTTACAATTTTCTACTTAAACTGAATATATTCACAGTCATGTAAAGTAAGCCATAAGAAATTTAACATAAATTATAAAGTAAAAAAATATTAACATTTAATTTTACAGTTTAAATAAGTTCTTTTCAAAATTTATTTACATAGCTAATTGAAGTCTTTAAGGACCACGGTACTCATGAAGAAATTTCTTGTCCCAAATATGTGACTATAAATTCAGATGGTGACTTCAAATTCAGAAAGTGACTTTAAAATCAGACAGTGACTTTAAAATCAGACATTGACTTCATAATGAGACAGTGACTTTAAAATCAGACAGTGACTTTAAAATCAGACAGTGACTTTAAAATCGGACAGTGACTTTAAAATCAGACTGGGACTTACAGCCTTGAGCAATTTGACCATTTCCTTGTTTGAAAAATCTAATCCTTTATTGACTGGAGGCATCACGGTGACCTTAAAATGTCCACACAGGAAGTCGACTAAAAAAATGAGAAGAATCATTTAATAAATTTTAAATAATTTTATACTAAGATCATTTTGGCACTATGCCTTAACACATGTTTAAAAAGTAGATTGCCAACAGTTTAAAAATATTCTAATTGAAAAAATGCAAAATATTTTTAAAACTCCATTAATATAAAAACTCACTGAGTAAGATGTACACCTGACTTGTGTAGTGAGAAGTATGTGTGAAAGATTTGGCAACAAATTTTAAGCTGAGATCCTGAAAAAAATGGCAATGGCCAATCAAATTGTGTTTTTATTTAAGGCACAGGTGATATGTTCAAAGTCACTGGTAGAAGAAAGCTAAACTGGCATCAACAATTTCCTGTGCGTTAAGGATGCAATGTAGTCATAATATTATTTTCACAATTTTATGCTCTTTGAAGAGATTTAATTACACATACAAAGTATTAGCATAGACTTTAAAAAAAAGTAGTTTGAGGTACATATCACATAGATCTATTTTTAAATGGGGTGCACAAACTTAATAATTATTCTGAACCATAAAACCACTCAACTGGGTCTCCTCACCTCCCTCCCACTGTTGGCTTAATGTTTTATTTCATTTGTCAGCTTTACATCTCTGCACAGTGCAAAATCAGAAGAGTTTTTTAAATTTAAAAAAAAAGAGTCATAATGCATATGGTTACGTACCTGGTAATTAATGGAAAAACGATAAAGTTAACATAACTAACCGACAACTGATCATCTGGGTCAGCCATGACATCCAAGAGATTTTTGCGAAGTGGCTGCCAATGTTTATTGTGTACAATTTCCCCAGATATGATTTGGTTCAGTTTTTGCATAGCTTCCTTCCTCGTCTGAAAAAAAAAAAAATAACGTGTACAGATTTTTGTATCAGCTTGACTTAAAGTATTTTATAGAAGTAAGAAAGGAATAAGAGATGGGGGCAAAGACAAGAAGAGGAAATATTGAGAGTCGTCCTCCTTTAAAGTCATAATATATTTCTAATACTTGCAATAGTATCCAACACTACCCTGTCACACAATGTTAGCATTATCTAATTATCTGTCTCACAATCGAGAGGATGGGGGTTCAAATTTCTCTGGGTTAATTCCCATTTGGAATGAGGTCTTCAGCCCAGTAAGGTAGTTAATCTTTGGGAGGGGTTAAATAAGAAGTGAAAAACATCACAAACTGCATTCAGAAGACAGAATCTAACTCAGAGTTTGATACAAAATAAGCGGTCTGCACACAATCCAGACACACAAAAAACAGAAATAGGTATCATGTGAATGAAAAATACAATGAACAACTCTCAGAGCATGGATATAAATTAAAAGATTTTTTTGAAGATATATCAGTTGATTAATTATACAACTCTTATCTACTTGAAGACGTTTTAAGATGCATGGCCCCAAACTTGCTACAGAATCCCCCACATTTTTCCCAAAATCAAATCACTTTTCCCATCTTAGAGGATTTAAGTTCATAATCCAAATATAGCAATGAACTCACAGAGTCTTGCATAGGGGTAAAAGTTAATTTCTTATCAAAAAAAATTTCATGAGGTAAGGACCAGATTAAAATTAAATGACTGTATGCTTGGCAACATATTAAAATTCAATAACTGTATGACTAGCAACATATTATAATGAAATGACTGATCTATTAAAAAATTTATAATTTAATGGTTGCATCTTACCCCTGCGTTTTTAGTCTTGGACAGATTTTCTGCAATGCCCTTTAAATAATCTTGATTGAACAACATAACACTGCCCTGAAAATTTAAAAGTATTTAAACAATTATATTTATAGAGATGGTCAAGAGTTTATTACTACTAACATTCTGTGTACATCGTTAATGTATCCTCATATTTCAGCGTAAAAATTATTTAATTTATCATAATAACACTCAATTTCTTTGTATGCCTCTGTTAAGAATGAATAACTTATTAAGTGTGTGTACATTTTTTTTAATGAGAAACATCTCTTTCTAAATTAGCACTTTAATATTATAACCATTTTAGCATTCTGATCTATGAGAACCTAACAAAATTTTGTCTTACTATATGTTATTAAAGAATCATTCTTTTCAGCTTTAAACTGCTGTGTAAACTGGTTAAATTGTTTAAAATAATCACACAAAAATTATAATCTAAACTAAGCAGATGTTTATCTAATGAGTGACACAATAAAAATAGGGCCTTTTGACATTAATAACATCTAAAGCAACATGTTACAGATCAAATGTATCACATTACAATTGATGTTATCACAAATTAATATCAATTTAAAAAATATTTTTCTAGTGACAAAAATGTCATAAATATTTTTATTGTAACATAATAATATTAAACATATAAAGTATTATTGTTGAAGCAAAGCCGAACATTTTAAAATAGATAGGCCTACAAGTAAAAGTAATGCAGAAAATGCTTAGATTGAATAAAATCTCAGATTTTAAAATTTGACATTATATACACAATACAGGAGTAAAATGACTAAGGTTATGTTAAATATTGACACAAAACACACAAGAAGCAACAAAAAAAATAATAAAACATTAAAAAGTAATAAAGAGAATAAGTTTGAAAGAGACGTCATTTAAGATAAAAACCTTTTTTTATTTTAAAAACATTTTTTTTGTAGTAATTAAAAAACAATTTGTAAAACAGGGGAGAAAGTTAACTTTTTTGATAATTTAAAAGGGGAAATACTTTTGTAAATAAACTGAGTAGATGTGAAATTATGTTTTACAGTAAAATTAAAATAACTTCTGACTACCAAGTTTTTCTATTGTAACTAAGAAATTCAGTTTTAAGATATAATTTGTTTGTTGAAAAGTTCTCAATATTTTATTATTAGAAGCAATTTTAGAACAATACAGATTCTACCTACAGTCTGTGAAAAGCAAAGCAAACTAAGAAAATTGATACATTTTCAATTTTTTTGTCCCTAAAATA
Source organism: Lymnaea stagnalis (assembly GCA_964033795.1). Classification (NCBI taxonomy): domain Eukaryota; kingdom Metazoa; phylum Mollusca; class Gastropoda; family Lymnaeidae; genus Lymnaea; species Lymnaea stagnalis. Next base: position 753,295 of record CAXITT010000073.1, read on the forward strand.
ATGAAACTGTTCTTAAGGTGGCTGATCTTTAATTTTTACTGTGTGACAAAAGTTTAAAATTGATAGAATTGTTAAAAAAATAATAGCTTGTTTCAATGAAGCCTTTACTGAAGTAGGCAGACCACAAAATGATTCACTTCACATTATCAGGTGATCCGAAACTTCATAATCTTATTATAATTATGTACTTTGTTCTTGCTCTGTATTTAAGTTTGTATGTAATCAATCAACTATCTCATTAGATTAATTAGACAACAACAATTTGTGTCAATATAACAATATAAGGTAAGCTTTAATGATAATTTTACAGAATACAAAAGTATACGTTTGGGCACATGCCTTCATCAGTACAACAAAAAGACAAATAAGTATAAATTAAATTTACATAATATACATATATACACAGATATCCTACCTAAAAAAGGGGGAGAAAAATGGGAGTGAGCGAAAAAAACAGACAGAATCAAAGTAAAACTTAATGGCTTCTATTTTAACTGCCAAATAAATATGAACATAAGAAGCATTTATTCTTCACTAGCCCCCCAACATTTTCAGTTCAAAATATGAATGATAAGATTTATTTAAAAAACAATGATCTACTGCATTGATGATTAAAAGTTGTTGTAGAGCTTACAAGATAATTTTAAATTTTTCCTAATACCAGGGATAGTTCCATCATGGATTGGTCTACTTGGTCAAATAGAATGTATGGATGGAATTAGTGATTTTAATCTTGTTCACTTGATAGAACTGTTGGAAGTATGTTGCTGAGCCTCAGCTCTTCAAAATGATTAGAAATAAATTAACATTACAGAAATAAAATGTAATAAAACTGTATTTGGATCTAATGTAAGACCCAAACAAGCCCCTGAGATGTTGGTCACTGCAAACTCACACAGAAGCACTGCAAACTGGGTGATGGCTCGAAACAAATGAGCAGACGTGAAAATTTTTTAAATAGTAGATAGTTAAATTTTCTTCAACCAATTGAAATTACATAAGCTGTTTACTTATAATTTTACACTTTTGACTGTCTGTTTAAACTTTTATTCTCAGCATAAAGTGAGCCAATTCTGGTTGTTTTGTGCTTGCATTATTGAAAATTCTCAATTAATGTGGTATAATGATTAAATAATTCTTACAAATCTTCAAGACCATTTGCCTAAACTCAAGTGTTTGGCCATCACATCCGAACATGAGAGAACATCTACAGCACACAGAAGCTGATCTAACCTGGTCACATAAGCTATTAAATGATGATACCTCCTCATCATCTGTAACCATTGGAGTTTTGAGAGGGTCAAAGAACTCCATGTCCGCTCCTGCCCTCCCGACTTCAAATACATTGTTGAAGTTTGCCATAAGGCTGCCCACAGCTTCCTCTACATTTTTCTTTAGCTTCGTCTTCAGGTCATTGAACCTAGGACAAAATATAATAAAATAAATATTTAAGTTATTTATATTTTAGATACGACAATGACTCAATGAATTTATTGCTCAAGGAGATTTTTTTTCTCCAAATTTTAATGGACTGTCCTTAAATCTGGTAGATGTAGATTTCTTAGGAGCCTAAAAAAACCCATACTGTCTCATCTGTGAATACTTTTTTGACCTGGATGCCTTGCTAGTGTGTATCTAGTGTTTCCTAAATGACCAAAATTTAATTCTTTTGATCATGTATTCTTCGTGTTTTTTTTAGATTTGAGTGTTATGTTTAACCAGTCATTATCATCAGTGGAGCTACAGACCGTGTAGGATCCCAGCCTGCTTCACCACATCATTCCATTCGGATCAGTCCATGTCTTTCCACCTCCATGCAAGCACCCCCAGCTGATGTAAGTTCTTCTCTACATTGTCAATCCATCTCAGTCTTTGTCAACCAGTGAACCCTCTGTCCCTAGGTTTCTGCCTGTTGATCACTTTTGCTGCTCTACAATTTGTCATCCTCTCAAGGTGTCATGTCCAGGCTTTTTTATTTGTTGCAGCTATGGGTGGTTTCACGAACAAATCATCTCTTGATTTGTACTAATGCTCCAACCATCATTGTTTAAAACTGGTCTAAATATTTTGATGAGAATTTTCTTAAATTTCTAAAAATACCTGATAGAAACTTCGCAGCTAAATTCATATTCAAAATTTTTTTAAATAACACCATTAGAAAAATAGAGTTTTAAATTATTTAGAAATTCTACTGATTAATTTTCAAATGGATTAACTGTGCATGCTGTACTTGATAACATGTCCACAGCCAATGTGTCTAACTGTGCATGTTGTACTTGATGACATGTCCACAGTCAATGTGTCTAATTGTTGTTATTTGGTACTTACTCCCTTGACTCCATGATATGATCTATAACTCTATTCACTCTACTCTCATGACCCCCAGAGTCAATGTGTCCCGCAGTTGAATTCCTCTCTGGTTCATCATCAACCAAAGGACTGAGTATTTCATCCAGCTTTCTTTTCAGCGCCTTCACAAAATCATGTCTGAAAAAAACAATAACTCATATTCATTAGGCTAAAAATCTTTAGGACTACTGTTCATAGCAGGGTGGATTTTAATTTCTACTTCAAGCAGTTAAGCTTTAAAAAACATTTACTCTAATTTTGCTTATTGTTAAAACAAAGGATTGAAATAATTTTAATTTTCAGCTGATCAAAGATGTAACTAAAAATTACTAATACAGATTGATCATTTTCTTTTTTTTTAAATAATGAAGTAAAAGGCTATTTGTGTAAATGGCACATATATATTATATACATATATATTAAATCTTTACAATTCATTTCTTTTAATGACAACAGCCTTAAAACAACTTCTATATAAATTCACACAAGCTCTTTGGGATTTACATTCAAGCCTCCATCAATCGCACACATTTTATTTTGACTTTTTATAACTCTTGCATCTCTTTGGCTACTTAACTGACGGATTCATAATAAATAAAATCGTTAAATCATCCTAATCTCCCTCTAGCCGACTATTACAAAAAAGAAACAACATCCCCCAAATAAGTGATTATTTTGAATCCTCCGATGTCAAGTCTGGCCATATGACTCATGTTCTGTGTAAAAAAATTATGTTAAAGTTTGTTTGACATTAGGATGAGTATCAGCCTTTGTTAATGATGTTAGTGTTGAACTCATCAAATGCCCAGACCAGTTCCAAAAGGCTTGGCAACAAAGAGCATAGCACCTTGCTGTCACAATCCATGCATCAAATTTTTTTGCAACTGCATATGTCCTAACCACACCCAAAGGAACACAAGTCCTTTTTCCAAGAGAAATGTAAACTTTTACCCATAAACATATATATCAGGCTGTACAATGAATCAAACATATGTATAGCATCGCTGACTAAAAGTAGAAGAATGTAGTACAACCTTCTCCCATTATGCTTTGAAACCAACTGCAAAACAAATAGCACGCACACAAAAGAGACACTATAGACAAAACTCACAGCTACAATAAAGTCATGTCAAAAGGCTACAGGCACAAAAAGAGTTCATTAAGTAAACTAACACACCAGAAATTTTGTGTGCAACAAGTACCAGTGAAATTCCATACTCCATACAAGGCACGAAATTTTTCCAGCGACCCCAACACTAAATTTTTTTATTACAGTTACGCTTCTCTTGTCATCTCTAATCCTTCATAATATTATGTACTATAATATAGGTTTTAAGATACCTGTGAAAGTTTTCATCATTCTCCTCGAGGTGAAGAAGATTATCTTCTGCAGCCTCATATGATCCAGCCTCTTTAATAATTGGGTTCCAACTTGTAATTAATTCCTTCAGAGCATGTTTTAAATCCTCTCCCTGCAAGCCTCTCATGGCCATGATGCTCTAACAAATAATATAGAAAATAAAAAGAGTTTACATTTTATAAATTAGAGGTATAACGAAAATATTTTTTTATATAATTGGAGTAGGCCCCAATAGCTTACTCTTATGTTAAAAATAAGCATATGTTAAATCTAGAAGAAAAGAAGATGTTATGTAAATAGTTTAATTTAGTGCTGTAGATATCCATTTAGGCATAAATTGTTTAATTTTTAAAGTCTTAGCAAGTGTTTAGGTTTGATTTAGTTTTAAAAGATTTATTTAATATATGGATGTAATTCACTGACATCATGAAATAACAAATCTGTTTCATAATTTAAGTATTTCTTCAATTGGTATCAGAAACTTTAAACTATGAGTTATGAAAACCCCAGAGATCTTAATCATATGATTGGGATCTGAATTTTCATATGAGATTTAGCTTTAAGGAATCCATTACTTGGATGTGGTGTCAACATTTAACATAATGAATTTATATTTTAATAATACTCTACTCTAATAATAGACAACTGCTTGACTCAACAGTAGTAGACACAACAGGATTAAGAAGCCCTACTTTTATATATTCAAATTATATTGTTATTTCGAATATGATATTCATGTTTATCTTCTAGTCTAAGTATCTAAGTCTAAGACTTACTTCTTATCTAATGACAGTTAGAGTTAGTTAGGGTTCTTATTCTTATGACTCACTCATGGCATAACCCTATGATTATGATGAATTGACGCTGTCAAGCACTGTGTCACAATCAAACAATTATTAATAAAATACTTTATAAATTTGTATTAGTATTACTTTAGTATACTATAGGCCTACACAGTCACAGTGTATTAGATAAGTTAAGAGTAATAAGACGAAGTATAATATTTTAAAACGGTTTTTAAAAATGCAGTAATTGAGTCTGAAGTGCTTAGTATGAGTCGCATCTTTTTATAGCACCACCATTATTAGTATGCGCACCTTTAAAGACGCAGGACAATATTAAAAGATGGAAAAATCTGACTACTATTCACTACAACAAATAATCAGTGTTTACGAAGGTCGCCATTTTGGACGCTGAGTGTTTCTACGCACCTTAAGCCAGATTTTTCAGAGAGTCCATGTTTGCTTGAAACGAAAAATCATTCGGTTTTAACGGAGTGCGTGAAGCCGAATGTTTTCTTCTTTTCTTCAATTCTAAAAGATACTAATAAATATGTATACCATTTGACGATTTTATTATTTTAAAAAATTGATAAAATAATAAAATCTCCAAATTGTACACATATTTCTTTTGAATATTTCAAGTTTTCATTCTATTTTGTCTATTTATTTATTGGTTACAAATGAAGGCACGTTTTTTAAAGCCTGTAAATTGTTGTAAGTTGTTTTAACTTGAAAGTAGTTTTACGTTTTTTACTTTAAGTTAACTTTTCTGTTTCGGCCGAAACCGAAACTGGGCCGAAAGTGATCAAATGGCAACTTGCGGCACCGAAACTGAAGCCGAAATTCGGTCTCTAGTTAGTATTAAGATGATTTTCTTGAACTGACGAATACATTTTCATTAAATTGTACTTACATAGTTGGATTGTAGGGCCTATATAGTTTACATGGAACATGTTGTGGGGGAAAAACAACACACCTGAGATGTGTGACGTCTAACACTACTTTTGAATCGTAACCTTGGGGCGTGGGTCTGCTCGTGTGTGCGTGTAAGTGTGTGTATGTGTATGTGAGTGAGAGTGTGTGTTTGTGTGTGTGTGCGGGTGTTTGTGTGTGCGTGTGTGTGTGAGGAGAGAGAGAGAGAGATGTAGATGTGTTATTATTATCGTCTGAAAATTTTCTCGTGAACATTGATGAACCGATGCATTGTCTAAAAAAACAACTTAGAAGTGAAAATGCAGCACATTTTAATTCTTTGATGTTGTCCAAAGATTACGGTTCCTCCCTATGGCTTACGTGACACACCAGTTTGGGCAGTAATAACAATTGCGACCTGTGGCTTTTAAAGTTCGGAAGTACAGACTAATTACCAAAACATGGTGCCCTCTCGTTTTTTTTTTGGGGGGGGGGGATGAAATGTCTAATTGTTATAAAAGTAATTTTATGTAACAGTGTAAAATAAATGGGAAGCTTGAATTGAGATCAGCAGCAGAACGCTACCAGTAGTGATTCAGAGGATGGCCACATCCACCTACAGACATTTCGGGGATGTAGCCTTTCTGTCAGCTCTATATACTTATTTTTGTAAAAACGTAAACATCTAAAACTGTTAAAATATTATGTTGCTCTTTTCAGCCGAAAACGTGAATCTCATTTCGTACTCATGTTTCTTTTGGTTTAAGAAAATGCGACGCAAGAATCCTATTGGAAACATGATCTACTAGAAACAATGGCCAGCTAAAATTTGATAGCGCATGTCAAGTCGTCCTGAGACATGGGAGACGAGAGATACAACCGACTGAACAGTGCGCTGTAACATAAACCGACTCACAGAACGTGACCACCCAGTAGGCAGTGACTCATCGCGTGAATTAGTTATGTCAAGTGAGTGAGACCTGATTTGGTTTTGCGGACGCAGCTCTGGCTTAAAATCACTAAAGTGTGTTGTAAAGAATGTTTAGCAATAGAGGAATCCTAACTGCCCGGAAAAATCTTGTGAACGAGATTTTCAGAAATTATTTAAAAAAATCATTTTAAAAATAAAAGATAACGTTTTTAAATAACAATTTGGTTAATTTGACCCTCAGTTGTTGTTGTTGTTCTTGTTGACATCAGCGCCCGTTATAGCCGCACAAATTCCAACAAGCGCACTTCTACAACGCCGAGCGGTGGAACGTCAGACGGTACCTCCCGTATGATGCTCGTTCGGCCAAAACCAGGCTATACTGGAAGCCTCAAAGCCGAAGACCATCCTTTCTAACACGGAGACGCGAGCTAGAGGCTGACAACCAAAATATGGGATACACCTGGAAGCTATCAGAAAGGAAAGCACAGGACCGTGAGGAATGGAAAGTTCTTGTAGACGGCCTATACCCCAGACGGGGTAGAAAGGCATACAGAAAAAGAAAGAAAGTACAATAAACTAGACCGGTATGTCATACAATAAACGAGACGGGTATGGCATACAATAAACTAGACGGGTATGTCATACAATAAACTTGATTGGTATGTCATACAATAAACTTGATTGGTATGTCATACAATAAACTTGATTGGTATGTCATACAATAAACTAGAGGGTATGTCATACAATAAACTTGATTGGTATGTCATACAATAAACTTGATTGGTATGTCATACAATAAACTAGAGGGTATGTCATACATTAAACTGGATAGGTATGTCATACAATAAACTAGATAGGTATGTCATACAATAAACTAGATAGGTATGTCATACAATAAACTAGATTGGTATGTCATACAATAAACTAGATGGGTATGTCACACAATAAACTAGCGTTAGTAGTTTCAAAAGTTTTCATCACAATATGCCCATAAAGAAATTATGTACCTCACATCATCAATACTTGTTGGGGACACACAATGATTCGTAGTATTGTAATGGCAGTGTCCATTTTTGTGTCGTGTGGGCTGCTAAAGGAATAAGGATTACCATCTTAACTGAAACTTAAGTCGCCTACTGTTTCAATATTCTTGTGTTCTCTAGCAGGCCATGCGTGGCAAACCCGAGGCCCGCGCGTTCAACGTTTTGGTGCGCATGTTGTATTATAAATGAACTTATATCTTCATTTCAAGTAGCGATTATTTTCATTCTTGGCTAAAATGTTCATTACAAAAATATATACCGAACTTTTGGTATCGGTATGCACCATTTTGGTTTAACAGTACATCTTTCTTTTTTTTTTTTGGACTAATAAAAAACAATATATTATATTCCTATTACAAATCTCTCACCTTTATTTTTTTTTTAAAATGAAATATTATAATTATATAAATGATTTATATTAACAATGCTAGGGAAAAAAAAAAACTACATTACTACAAGCATTTCTTCTGTTGTTCTCCTATTAAGTGTAGATGGATGCAAAACTAAATTCAAGTATGTGCCAAAATACATGCAAGCATTTTAGAAGTTAAAAAAAAAATTAATAATTATAAATATGACAGAGCGGGCTCAGTTTCCTATTCCTCACCTTTTCCTTCGGCAGACATTGGTGGGCGTCCTTTATTTCCGTTCCCCCATCCTGCTTTCGACGATCAAAGAGGCAATGCGGGAATCTTTTTATCGACAATATGCACTTATATACTATTTAAGAGCTATATTTCGATGACTCGAAACTAAAGCACTTAACTATATGTGTTATGGCACAAGTGGTTTTGTTATCATATGATAATTATATTCACTAACAAATGAAACGACCCCTAAAAAATCCTTTATAAAGATTAATATAGAGCAATCGGCAAGTGGGGGGGGGGTGGAGTTGGTGCAGGAAATTTGACCATTTAGTGCTCTCCCCAAGGCTCGCCCCTGAAATATATTAATATTCTGATGACCCACCTGCTTTTACACCATAGATTTATTTCACTAACTACTATTTCAGAGAAACAAAAGAAAATATTAAAAATCAAATGCCTTGTGATTTTTTGGTTTTTAAAGAATCTCAATTAGCGCAGTTAACGGTAATTTTAATTCGCTACGTCATATTTTTATTTTCTTCGCATTGAAAAAAAAAAGGAAAAACTTGTTTCTGTGGGGGGGGGGGGTCAGGGGGGGGCTTAAAATTTGATATAATTTGTTATTACCCGTAATGAGTCTATGTGCCGATTTTCAGATCGATCGGGTGTCGGGGATTGTGTGACTTAGTCCTCCCAAGGTCTCGCCATGTAGCGAAGTTAAGATAAGGGATTTAAAAAATTAGCTATTTGTTCACATCGTTTGTTCAGAATTATTTTCATTACTATCGTGGGGCAACGCATCTACTTTGGTTGTTTAAAATACAGGGAGATGAGCGTAATATATAATAATAGTTCCAGAGGGAGCTCCATATCCACCAATGCTTAGTCGTACTGAATCTACAAAAGAGTGTGTAGCGAAGAGTTTTGATGATGTTTTGGTTGGGTATTAATGGCGAGTGGAGCAATTTTAGTAGGGTTTTAAAGGGTACTGATACCATGGTTGTATTAAAATGTGTTCTTTAGTGTTTGCATTTTTTTTTTTTTTTGGTGACGAAGCGTACTTGGATGAAGCAGGGCATGAGAGCGCAGCACGGTGCCCACTGAGAGCGAGGCGGACAAGATGCACTCGGGAATTATTAGTCTATAAGATAAGCTTAAATGACATGCGAAGAGTTTACTGGCTGGGGACGATACATGCTTATTTGGTTTATTTTCTTTTTTAATAACTCGTTTAACACAGTTTAGTTGAGAAATGAATTTTTAATTCGCCAAGGACTCGATATTTTCTACTCTTTAAGTATTAAAAATAAGATGAAAATCATCATTAGGTTACTTTTTAATAATAATTGTCCTAAATATGACAATAAAAATATTAATTCTAAAAGTGTCAGAAAACACTCAAAATAGCGCCCAGAAGTTGTTACAAGCAAGTATTTTAATCTTTTCTTTAGTTAGTCAGCCATAGAAATTCATTTAAACTTTGTTAATAAAATATTTGATATCATAAAGTAGTATTATTAATGTCGACCTACCTTCGACCAATTTTTGTTTACCCAACCATTATAGCTGTTAATTTTAGATTTTTTTTATTTTATAATATTTGTGGAACAAATTTAATATTCAAAAGCAAATTGTGTGTCTGTGTGTGTGTGTGCGATCCACAGAAAAAAGCATTTGACCATATAAAGTTTAAGACCCATGATACAGATATGGCCATGTGCCACCTATAGAAATAAGGAACACGCGCTCTGTTATTGTTGTGGGTAACCCCAGGCACGTATGCACCTCGTTAATTTTTTTTAAAAGTACAAGCTGTGTACTGGGCCTTAACTCTTGTGTGGTCATTCAAGCATGCGAAGGAACATCCCTGCCCCCACGGTTTACCCCTGTTCAACACGTGACGCTGACGTCATTGTTTCCCCTGTGAGTGTGCTATAATATATATAAGGCAGGTTCGATGTAATACACTCATTTTGAGTTGAAGACTTGTAGTAAGCAGAATCAGTTTCCAGTTATTTCACTGTTTGCATCTGGTCGTTCTGTATGTAGCTATGCACTTTTTTACATCCTTGTTATGTAGAGTACCCTTTAATATGGTTTTTGTTATAGGTGATTCCTGTCAACTACTGATCATGTTAAGTAGGGATTTAAGTTGGTTACGCCCATGGTCATTGAATTTACCTCCAAACACTGCTATCACCAAAGTTAAACATACGGCCACCTTCCATGCCTTTTGTAGACCCTCGTGTGCGTGCGGTCTTATTATTTACCCATGCTTAACTGCGCCAAGTTTCAAATAAAATTGATATGTACACCGGTATCCAATGAGTGATTGTACTTTATAGGGCTCGGGTACATACTGCCATGCACTGAGTCTTACGCTGACCTGGTGTGCGTGATTATTTAATCCTAACAGTCACATTCTTGTAGTTAATATAATGCCTCCTGGTTAAGTCCGACACAGACGCCAGTTTTTTTACCTTATAATTTTAATAGCCAGGTATCTCGGAATGTATTGTTAACTCAGTCATTGAGTACGGCACCTCAGGGTCTTCGTGCTTAAAAAAATAATTTACTGGATACTTACGAACATACACATTTGAGATTCACTGGACCACCCTCTCATCTCACATGGATTCAGGGCGCAAAACTCTGTACTTCTTATATAAGCTAAACCTTGCAACATAACTTCTGTAATAATTAGATATTATTATTGGATTAATGTATGTGCCCTTTGGACACTCATGTTGGGTCTACTGTTTTGTTGCTGCTTTGAGTGACCTACAAAATACAGAGTTATATCTTGTGTTCATTGTATGATTGTACATACCTTGGATAAACTGTGAACCATTCGATATCCAGAGTTATCCACCGTGTGTGTTGCCAGTTATATATACTTAAATCTCTTTCACTTTAAATAACTTGTACTATTTAATGTATCTATTCAGACACTGTCCTTTTCTTCGGACTTTTTCTTTCGCTTTCTACGCTTTTACTACACTTTTAGAACCAATTTCAAAGCCATAGTTCTCAGAACCGGAATTTCTTGAGTTTCTAACTCAATTTTTAAAACTGCCAAGTTACTCACATATCGGCTTCACTAATGACAAAATAACAGGGTCCACTTATGCCAACGCTTGATGATTATATAAAGGTACATAAGATAAGATAAGATTCTTTACTGATCCACTTAGATGGACATATTTTTTTAATTAAAATTTACATATTCATAATCAGCACATAAATATATACATATTTAAGCCAAGACATTTTATATTTAACGCAATGGAAACATAATAAGACATCTAGGGTTTTGCGCCTTAAATATTGGTCCTTTCGATTTGGTAACCGCTGTAGAGTGAAATAGTAGTTTAATTTGTGTGAACTGGAGGTGTAAGGGTTGCATTCTACAAAGAATCGTTATCATTCATCATTAAGACGAAACAGATAGTGAATATGACGCAATTTATGAGGGTAAATGGTGATGGCATCATGGTATGTTCCCAGCAGTGCTTCTCACAAAGGGAACTTGACATTAGATATATTGCAATCAACTGGTTAACCGGGATGTGGGTGGGGGAGGGGGGGGTGGACCGTCATTTGTTTGATTAAAATTCTAGAATTTTTATCAGACACGTGTTTATTTTGTATTTGTCTGAAGTCAAGTTTTTACCTTACCTTGTTATATATCCAATCTTTCCACGCCTAAGGGTGTACCGATAATGTTATTTGTCATCGTGAATCATTTTACATTCAATAAGTTGAAATCAATATCGGCTATGGAAATGTATAACAAAATTATTGACGGGATCATGACTCCGGTATTGACCCATATCCCACACGCCCTTGACTCCAGTGCCCCATTTCTCATACGCCTTTGTCTCCAGTGCCCCACGTCTCACATGCCTTTGTCTCCAGTGCCCCACATCTCACACGCTCTTGTCTCCAGTGCCAAACATCTCATATGCCCTTGACGCCAGTGCCCCCCATCTCATACACCCTTGTCCCCAGTGCCCCCCATCTCACGCGCCCCCTTGTCCCCATTGCCCCCATCTCATACACCCTTTGAATCCAGTGCCCCACATCTCACACGCCCTTGCCTCCAGTGCGCCATATCTCACACACCCTTGTCCCCCAGTGCCCCGCATCTCACACACCCTTGTCCCCAGTGCCCCCATCTCTTACACCCTTGTCCCCAGTGCCCCGCCTCACACACCCTTGTCCCCATTGCCCCCATCTCTTACACCCTTTGAATCCAGTGCCCCACATCTCAACACCCTTGTCCCCAGTGCCCCGCCTCACACACCCTTGTCCCCATTGCCCCCATCTCTTACACCCTTTGAATCCAGTGCCCCACATCTCACGCGCCCTTGCCTCCAGTGCGCCATATCTCACACGCCCTTGTCCCCAGTGCCCCGCATCTCACACACCCTTGTCCCCAGTGCCCCCATCTCACACACCCTTGTCCCCAGTGCCCCGCCTCACACACCCTTGTCCCCAGTGCCCCGCATCTCACACACCCTAATCTCCAATGCGCCACATAATAATACTAATAAGAGGTCTTATATAACGCGGTACCCCAGCCTAGGGCTGGGCTCACCGCACTGTACATACAATTTTTATCAAAAGAGACATAATCATGACATACCACACGCCCTTGCCTCCAGTGCCCTACGTCTCCCACGCGCTTGTCTCCAATGTGCCACATCTCACACGCCCTTGTCTCCGGTGCCCCATACCTCATACGCCCTTGTCTCCAGTGCTAATAGAAAAAAAAAGACTCTCACACAGCAGGGGGCGAGTGTGGACGGAGCATTTCAAAACAAGCGCCAACTGTCTGCTTACCAAAAAAAAATGGTTTTGAGACGTTTCCTCCATGACCTTGATTTGAGTACAAAACATTTACGATAAAAAAATACATAATTTGGCTGACACAACAGTTGGAGTAATGAGTCAAAAGCTTTTTTCAAAATCGAAAACCTGATGTCGGGGTTATTGGAAATTTGTTTGAAAGAAATTTCGTCGACGGAAATTTAATCGAACGGAAGTTTGGTCGAATTTTTTTTGTCAGTTCACACGTTAAAATTTTCGTAAATTACTTTTTTGAACGCACTATACACTTTAGTAAAACAAAATAATAGCTATTTTAAAATTTGTATTACAATTTTGGAAAAGCGGATTTTAACGAAAGTATTTTTTATATTGTTTTATTTTATACTTTCTTTTGGTCTTATGTAAAAGGGGATGGCAGGGAGTGCGTTGAAGCATACAACTAAAATGAGCGTGGCGGGGCTCATGAAATATGTACAACTACATGGACAAACGTGACGAAGTCAGCTTGTCAAATCAGCTCAGGGTACATCCATTTCACAACGCGAGACCAGAAAGTCGACGTACCAAATCAGATTTAGTGACATCCTACCGTAAACTTGAGATCAGAAAGTCAACACACCAAGGCAACTCGGGGGACACCCATTTACCAATTGAGATCCATCAGATAAAATTTCCTGCCTCTTTCTGTTAAATGAAAAGTGTCCAATTTTTGTGCGTGACTTATCTTTAAATCTTAAGTATAAGCTACATTGTCTGACAAAATAAACCCATTTATTAATTGTGTAACAGCATCCAATCAGTCCAGATAATCGTCAACTACAAAATCAATTAAAGAATCGATACCTTCAAGTCGATAATTCTTGTTTAAATGTCTTGAGTGTGTTGGACAGTGAAAAATTATGTTTATTTTTTTTTATTGCTACTTGTTTCTATTTACCTATTCATGTCACGAGTAAACTGCAGATTCCAAGAGAGATTCCGTTAAGAAAGCTCGCCATGTTAATGACGTCGCTGTGTCTCAGTTTGAAGTATAAAAAAAATCGTTTTGTTATAACATCTGAATAAAAAGAAATACTTCTTTAAAACGAACATGTCTATATCCCCAGTCTGGTGGACCACAAGCTGGTGAATTTGTACATCAGGATTTTTGCCAGTTTAAGCTGCGAACATTCGAGAAAAGATGTACCAGAGGCTCCACAAATTGTGCAGATAGCCAGGTTTACAATCTTGCCTCCAGGTTATAACGGAACACGAAGGTGGGGGACCAGGCCAAGGAATTTTGCTCTCCGTGATATCCTGGCTAAGGCATTCAAATTCGGTCGACGACAGCATTATCTCCTTCCGGGAATGTAAAAAGGCGCTTCTTCATATTGAAAACTTTTCCTAATGACACGGTAAAATTAAGATTCTCTTACGAGAACACGGTGTGCACAACGCAAGGTTTTCTTTACGCCGAATAATTACATTGATAATCTGTCAGAAATGACCAAAGTCGTGACACTGTTGCTACTCGTGCTGATGAACGGCAACCAGGGTTTTTTCTCTGTCGAAGGCTCCATGTACAACGCCGCCCAGTACAAGCCGGCCTATCAGAGCTCACAATTTGAATACCACAAAGCCTACCGGGGCAACGACGGCAACAACGGGGACGACTTGGTTGCGGGTAGCTGTCAACATACACAGAGCGATGTGCGGCCGTGGTGGATGGTTGACCTGAAGGGGCAGTTTGTGGTAGAGACGATCGTGCTTACCAACAGGTGAGATCAGTTCTGCTCTTTTGGTGGGGACGGGGAGTGGGGGTGGGGGACTGCGCCAAGGTCGAGGCTATAGGAAAAGTAAAAAAGTAAAAAACACAGGTTCGGGTGATAACACATTGTAAATGGTTGCGGTTAAGTTGTCAAAAGACAGTTGACGTGATAATATACGCCTTTCACTTTTTGTTTTAATGAAATGGAAAGAAAAAATTCAGACGTCAAGAATATCATTTTTTATACTTTTTAAGGGCAACTATAATACAGATGTTACATCCAGATCCAGTAGGTATGTGGCTTTTGACTCGAGGCCATGGTGATCACTTTGCACATCCTCCGCAGCGGTTTGTTTGTATTTTGGGTGTTGGTGTAGGCTGGTACTTTTGGGTAGATAGTTGAGGCGTAAGTCCTAAAGTCCTGGTCAGTGAGAATGTGAATGAAACAGTAGAACGAGGTATATGGCAGCTTGAATCAAAAGACAGGACGAGAAGATGAGAGCGTTTCGGCCAAGAGCCTTCCTCGGCAGACAGGACAAATGAAAATACGACAAGAAATTTGAGTATAGATGAAAAGGTAAGTGAGCGCCTTTGTTGTAGCCGGAAGTAGGATGCGTTGTCGCCACATGCGGGTGTCTGTAGAGTGGGGCACATTGGTGTCTTAATGGTATTTTGTGGATGAGGTGGGAATTAAGTTGTGTTCATGTGCAGAAAGATTATTTACCTGTTTATGTCTTTGAACGCAATTTATTTTCTCTTTAGGGTCTGGGTGGCGCATTGTCGCGTTTAACTCATAGACCAACCATGTCCATTTTAACACTTTTTGTCTAGTCAGCTCTGCACAACATCAATTTACAATTTTTACAATTGTATATTTCATATTTGTATGACTTGTTTGACAATAAATGTGTCTGGAGAATACTTTTTTAAGTAACGGTGACTAAATTTTAAAACAAAGTAAATAGTATCTCACGGTATTAATCAAATCAAGAAATGTTGGTTGTTAAAAATAAGTGTTGTTTGTTTTGAGTCCTTTATGGACATTTATCGTTCCTATTTAATAAAAGAAATCATTCATAATTACTTAATACACGAGCACTAAAAAAAAAAAAAAAACAACAACAACGTGACCAGCACCCCGGGTGGATGGGACTCGTTAACCTTGGGATGGCAACTCATCTAAGAGAAGGGCAAACTCCCCAGAGGCGGAGTCCCGTAGGCGGTATGACTTTGACACTACGATGAAAATTCGGACAACTCCTGTTGCGTAGGAACGGATAAAGAGCACCGCGAAATGGAGCAGCTCTCTCCCTCACGTTCAAAAAAAGCAGCCCCCAGTCCAGGCTGCTGCAGCCCCAGTCCAGGCTGCTGCTCTGGGCGAGAATCGCCTCTGTCATCCTCGCGTGCGCAGGACGAACAAGATGAAAAAACATTTGTGTTTCAGTCACCCTGTTTGACTCTTTCAGTCACGTGCTCAATATGTTTACCGATCGCTGTGATGATAATTGTAACGTGCCAACGCATCACATTTCTTTCTTTTCAGAGGTGAAAAGTCAACGAGGTTGAGAAACTTTATCATCGACATTTTCGAAACAGATCCCAGGCAGCTGCCCAGCTTTCCCTCGACCACCGGTCAAATTTGTTACAGCCAGATAGCGCCACTGACCAAAGGGACATTCACGTGGCAATGCCCCGCCCCGATCGTTGGGAGGTTTGTACGTCTTATCATGTGAGTACATTAAATGGTTTCATTTTTATTGTTGAAAAAAATGTCAAGCTGACCTGTTTACCCCTATGTTTTCGCCGTAGAAACTCCGTTTTAAAGCCTAAGAATACGGCATTACTACTACGGCATTGTGAGACCACCAGATTTTGAGCCCACCAGATTGTGAGACCACCAGATTGTGAGACCACCAGATTTTGAGCCCACCAGATTGTGAGACCACCAGATAGTTTGACAACCAGATTGTGAAATCACCAGTTTGTGAGATTACCAGACGTTGAGACCACCAGATTTTGAGCCCACCAGATTGTGAGACCACCAGATAGTTTGACAACCAGATTGTGAAATCACCAGTTTGTGAGATTACCAGACGTTGAGACCACCAGATTTTGAGGCCACCAGATTGTGAATTCACCAAATTGTGAGACAACCAGATTGTGAGTTCACCAGATTGTGAGACCACCAGATTGTGAGTTCACTAGATTGTGAGTCCACCAGATGTTGAAACGACCAGATTGTGAGACCACAAGTTTGTGAGACCACCAGATTGTGAGACCACAAGTTTGTGAGACCACCAGATTGTGAGACCACAAGATTGTGAGTTCACCAGATGTTGAAACCACCAGATTGTGTGACCACCAGATTGTGAGGCCACCAGATTGTGAAGCCTGTAGTTTTATGATATCCCCAGTGTCATCGGATGTCTCTCTCCTTGGAAAATTAAACTCATTGATTAATGTCAGCTACCCTTCTTAAAATTTACTTTAATCCCTCCACACCTGTTCTTTCTCTTGTTCTTTGTCTTATCCAACTTCCGGCAGTAACATTAATGGCGTACACTTAAGTTTTTTAACTTCTTTCTATTTCTTGTTATTTTTTTTTCATTTGTCCTGTCTGCCGAGGAAGGCTCTTGAGCGAAACGTTATTCTCTTATTTTCACGTGTTTCTGTTTCAAGCTTCCACGTACCTTGTTAATGTATTATGTCTGATCCTCAAATGGGCTCGTTGACTCGCATGTCTTAACATGTGTCCGCGCATTTGCCGCAGAAAGGTCTTCTCATATTTAACTTCGTCAACAGTTTATCAAGAGATAAGATCCTCTTTTACATACATTGCTATGTGCATCAGACTTATGTAACGGCAGATGAAGTGGACGGACACAAACTATTTGTGTCAATAAAACAATATATGTTCAACGTTGATGAAATAACGTTAAGGCGAAAAAAAAAACGTGATCACGTCACACCACTACTTCCTTCACTCCATTGTCTCCCTGTACAAGCACGGATTGACTACAAACTCTCTGTTCTCTTCCACAACTTTTTCTCGAACTCCTTCCCTTCCTATCTAACCGAACTTCTCTCTGTCTATTCACGCCTTCGACAGCTTCGCTCCTCCGCAGACACGCGTATTCTTTCCGTCCCCAAGACTCGAACAAAAACATACGGTGAACGATGGTTCTCTTTCCGTGCCCTCAAACAATGGAATTCTCTTCCATTACACATCCGCAATATACCGACCATCACAGCCTTCAAAACTGCACTCAAAGCACACCTCTTTAAACTCTACTATCCTGACTAATCCCCACCTCTGACTGAAAAACGATGCCGTTGGGTGTCGTCCATGGTTAGACATGTAAATAGTTTTAGATATCAATTTGTTTGTTTAATTTAATTAATGTATATATGTTAATTAATTTTGTAGGTTTTGGATTATGTTTGTTCAATTGTATGTACAGCGTGGTGAGCTGTATAAAAGCTCTTATAATAATAATAATAATGATAATGATTTTACCAAATACAAATTAAATGTAAACGTTACGGCAATGCCTTCATCAGTGGAAAAAAAATATTTAAAAAAAACGCCATTAAAATGAGTATAATTAAATTAACATCATAATATAGATACATGTATCCTAAAATTAGAAAAGATTAAGAGTGGGCGCAAAACCCAGACAAAAACAAAGTTAAGAACGGAAAAGAAACAAGTGCAAGTGAAGTTTAAAACCCCAAAGAGGAAAAAGGCAGAACAGCTACGTACAATTCCGGATTAGGTTAATGCAACGGAAGCACGATTAGCGCTCCAACATGTTGTTGGTAGTATTTCCACTGAACCCCCAAGATGTTGTTGGTAGTATTTCCACTGAACCCCCAACATGTTGTTGGTAGTATTTCCACTGAACCCCCAACATGTTGTTGGTAGTATTTCCACTGAACGCCCAAGATGTTGTTGGTAGTATTTCCACTGAACCCCCAAGATGTTGTTGGTAGTATTTCCACTGCACCCCCAAGATGTTGTTGGTAGTATTTCCACTGAACCCCCAACATGTTGTTGGTAGTATTTCCACTGAACCCCCAACATGTTGTTGGTAGTATTTCCACTGAACCCCCAAGATGTTGTTGGTAGTATTTCCACTGAACCCCCAACATGTTGTTGGTAGTATTTCCACTGAACCCCCAACATGTTGTTGGTAGTATTTCCACTGAACGCCCAAGATGTTGTTGGTAGTATTTCCACTGAACCCCCAAGATGTTGTTGGTAGTATTTCCACTGCACCCCCAAGATGTTGTTGGTAGTATTTCCACTGAACCCCCAACATGTTGTTGGTAGTATTTCCACTGAACCCCCAACATGTTGTTGGTAGTATTTCCACTGAACCCCCAAGATGTTGTTGGTAGTATTTCCACTGAACCCCCAACATGTTGTTGGTAGTATTTCCACTGAACCCCCAACATGTTGTTGGTAGTATTTCCACTGAACCCCCAACATGTTGTTGGTAGTATTTCCACTGAACCCCCAACATGTTGTTGGTAGTATTTCCACTGAACCCCCAAGATGTTATTGGTAGTATTTCCACTGAACCCCCAACATGTTGTTGGTAGTATTTCCACTGAACCCCCAACATGTTGTTGGTAGTATTTCCACTGAACCCCCAAGATGTTATTGGTAGTATTTCCACTGAACCCCCAACATGTTGTTGGTAGTATTTCCACTGAACCCCCAACATGTTGTTGGTAGTATTTCCACTGAACCCCCAAGATGTTATTGGTAGTATTTCCACTGAACCCCCAAGATGTTATTGGTAGTATTTCCACTGAACCCCCAGCATGTTGTTGGTAGTATTTCCACTGAACCTCCAGGATGTTGGTAGTTTCTGCTATTGTTAGATGGCAATTATTTAAGTTCTGAGAATACAAAACATTAAATATGTTAAACCAAACATTTCAAACTGATGACTTAGCAACCAAAACTCATTGGAAAGTTGTCGTCTTGCAACATATTCAATTCAGTCCTAAAACTGACGAATATTTTATTCATTCTATAGAAACGTATTTAATGTTCGACTCTTATTAACATGCAGTGGCGTAGCTGCGGGGGTGCGGACCGCACCGGGTGTCACCATTTCAGGGGATGATACCCATTTGAAAAATTGCATATTTACAGATCACACGCTGCTCTGTCCAACCGATTTTCATAAAAGGATAACCAATCACGCAGAAATTTTCCACACATATAACCAATGCCAATGCGTGCTTTATTGAAAGTTAAATGTTAATGCGTCAGAAATGAGGTGACTCTATAATCAGGTCAGAAAAACACCGTTTAAAAATGACTTTTTATCCATTTATAGGGTTAACCAGTGACGTAGCTAGGGGAGTGCGGGGGGGAGTGCAGACCACAATGGGTGACACCATTTCAGGGGGTGACACCAAATTGAAAAAAATGCATATTTACAGAGCACACACTGCTCGGTATGACGGAATTTCATAAAAGGCCAAACGATCACACGAAATTTTCCAAACATATAACTAGTGCCAATGATGCGTCAGAAACACCTTTTTGACCATTATTCAACGCCGATTGAAGTGTTCGGTAATATTCATAAATGACAGAAAGCAATATTTATCTAAATTCTGAGAAATAAAACTTTCCACTGAAACCAAATATGATATGGTCGGACGATTCTAAGTAAATGAATCTAATCGGTAAAATTAGAAACATTAAAAATGAATTTTTACCCATTTTTAGGGTTAACAAAATAATATTTTAGAAAATTTTCTTATAATTTTTAATAACTAATTTAAATTTATTTAAATTTAAAAAAAAAAAAATATTTTTGAAACCAAATCTATCGAAACCCTTACATATTCAAAAATTAATATTTTCGCTGATTCGTCACTAGCACCACATCTTAACATTAGAGCACAATAATGCTAGACAGCACAATGTCTTTTACATGCTGTCTGTGATTTCACGTTTACCTGTCACCTTTACCTGTGGGATAATCTACTTGAGGAAGTAAATTTTACACATAAGTATCTGCAGACTAAAGGCTTTACTCTCGACAAAGTGGTGACAACCCTATAGGTCTTAATATTGTTTTTACACGAGCAGCGCTTTCACTTTGTGGAACATGCTATTGAAAATGTAGTTTTAAAATCAGACCCATATGAAATTTCAGTTGAGAGAACACAAAGGTTTAAGAAGAGAATGAAAGGAGAACAATTAATAGATGCTGAAATCTTTCTGCGAGAAGAAAAGAGAATGGAGATACGGTTGTGCATTGCTCGCTTTCATTCTGAGTTCCAGATAAAATCATCAGTGATCAAGGAAGCAGCAGATACGTTTTGGGCTGTTCAACGCACGAGTCTATAATCATCAAGTGAACAAGAGTTATTGGTGTCCGTTTGAGTTATCAGAGGATGAACTTTTAAAAGAAATACCAAGCTTTAGAAGACACCAAAAGGCAACTGATATTGAATTTCAAAAAGTCATGAACTGGTCAGTATTTGATGTTTTGAAATTCATAGCTGAATGGGACTTCCTAGAATTTCTTCCAGTACTCTCGCTAACTGCTAAGCCTTCAATTGTCTTACGATCTGTGTGTCCTTGGCTTCATGTGAGCGGAGTTTTTCAAAACTAAGGCTTATCAGACCTATTTACGATCCACTATGGTATAATCAAGGCTTCCTGATCTGGCTCTACTATCAGTTGAAAGTAGAAAGTGACAAGGGGACAGATATTGAATTTGATCAAGTGATTGACAGATTTTCAACTTTGAAGACCAGGAAAGGAAAAATTTTAATAAAGTAAATTTAATGTAAAAATAAATATAACTTAACCTTGTTACCTTTACTTCTTCTATATTTTGAGGACCCAAGATCAATGTATTGATCTTTCTGGCTCCAATAAATTTTTAAATACAGTTCTTAAATACATTTACCTCCTGACCTTTAATTAATTTGTTTTTCTTCTTGCATTGTTATACTGTGGACTAATTTTAACAATAATAAATTCATCTTGGAAGTCGGGGGAGGGGGGGGGTGAAATGACACCATGAGTTTACCGCACCGGGTGATACCATGAGTTTACCGCACCGGGTGACACCATGGGTTTACCGCACCGGGTGACACCATGAGTTTACCGCACCGGGTGACACCATGAGTTTACCGCACCGGGTGACACCATGAGTTTACCGCACCGGGTGACACCATGAGTTTACCGCACCGGGTGACACCGACCCTAGCTACACGGGTGACACCATGAGTTTACCGCACCGGGTGACACCATGAGTTTACCGCACCGGGTGACACCATGAGTTTACCGCACCGGGTGACACCATGAGTTTACCGCACCGGGTGACACCGACCCTAGCTACGCCACTGTTAACATGTTTTTATTTTTTTAAAATAGTTCGTTTCCAAAATAAAAACAAAAAAACAAAACAACAGCTACCGTTTGTGTGTGATCAAACATAGGATCATTACTCACAATTTAAGAACCTCTGATACTAAGAGTTTGCGGGGGAAAAAGGGGGGTGGGGGAGGAATTATTAATTCTGATTTTGTATTTTCATCCCCAGGATGGAGCAGGAATACCTTCACATCTGTGAGATGGAAGTTTACGTAAGCGCGGCCTACTACAAGGAATCACTTTTTCTCAAGAGAGACAGCTGGATGTTGAGCATGGCACCAGTCATGACGCTCAATGTGCCTGACGTCATGGCGTGCTCCCAGCTGTGCCTCTTGCAAAGGGAGAATGACATCAAGTGTACCGCATTCAACTGGCTCGCCGGGATGGGGCAGTGTCAGTTGTTTCACGTGGACCCCAACAATGCCACAGTTTTGTCGTCTCTTGTTGTCCACGCCGGCTGCAGTTTTGTCATGGATAAAAATTAAAATGTTCACACGTTTTTTTAAAATCGAAACACACATGATGACTCAATTAGTCTCTTAACATTTAAAAAAAAAATTAAGTTTTAATTTCAAGATCACTTATTTCCTTAACATTTGATCTTGAAAAAGATAACAGTTCAACACAGCAACACTGTGCCACTTAATCAATGAGGCTAGCGGCCTTCCAATACTGCATCTCTGTCGACGCTTCTCTCTTTATTTGGTACGTTGACTCCGCACGGAATAAACCAAATCTACAATTTTAAATAACTGCACTGTTTGTGTTTTTGTCAGGGACTAGCCCCCCACTCTTATTCTTTTCCATCATTTAAGGTAGGATACATGCATATATATCTATATTGTCAAGGGTATGAGAATCACTGTTGTTATGTGTAGATCATGGTTTTCATGTTTGATAGGGAAAAGATGTTTTGTTAGAGATTGTATGTGTAGCTGTATCGTGGGTGTGAATGTTGTGACGTAATTGTGTAAAGGGATATGACGCGTTAGTTTTGTCGATGTTGTGATGGAGGATTGATGGCGGATGTGATATTTTGACTGTTGGACTTGTGTTACTGTGTGTTAGGTTGAACCGATTGGATTAGTAATCCGTAATTATGTCACAACCCTAGTTAAAGGAATTGTTCTTAAATAAATTCATATATTGCAACAAACCGTAAAGTGTTTGATGAATTAGAAACTGTTGCTATTGGTTATACTGTCCTGGGATCAAGTGAGAGACTTGGCTAGATAAGTAGACACTCATTGCCATGAGTGGGTAATTGCAACTCAATAGATTCAACGCTTCGACATATAGTATATATATATATATATAAAAAATTATTTTAATTTATAGTTATATGAATGTTTTTTGTTGTACTGATGACGGCATTTTCCGAATCGTTTACATCTGTAGTCTATATGATCATTATTGGAGCTGAACCCATATCGTTTTTTTAACACAAATAGCTAGTGTCTAATTATTCTTTCTATGACGTATCTAGGATTCGGGCGTCCATCTTGATAAATACACTTTAAAAAAGTTGTGCTTTTATAATGAAAGTCAACCAAATGGCAAACAACAGCAGTGTTTCGGTATTTTTTATGTCATTACAAGCTGTTCAAATTATCTGGTTTTAACCATTAGCCCAAAACGATGTTGTGTAAAATATTGGATATGATCTATTTATAATTACAGATAAATATTACCCTGTTGTAATACTAGTAGTGTGCCATAAATAGCAGATAAAATTGACAACAGCCTATAAAAATAACAATGTAGGCGCTGAATCGGGAGTCAGAAGGGTTTGTTTTTTTGTTTTTTTTTTGCGGAGCCAAAGGAACATTATACTGTGGACGTGTCGTAAACTGGCGTCAAGGTGAGATTTTTTTTTCTGGCACGGTGTTACAGATTTGGTCAACGGAACAATGGTAGGACTAATCGATGCTCAGAGTTGAGCAATCGTCATTATTGACATAAACTGGACCGCTAAGTTATATCAACCATTGACAGACGCAGTGTATACTAAGTGGACCCGCCCACTCGTATCAACCATTGACAGACGCAGTGAACTGACTGGACCGAAACAGTCATCTAACATTCATAGGATACAATCACACGGTAAAGCCTTTGCTTTAAATAAGCCAAAGAAATTTCAATGAGTTTGGCGACGAATCCTCTTTTTAAAAATTCCTTTTAATAGTTTTGATTTTATAAAAGTTGTGTCAGTATGGTTGGAGAGGGAGGTAGGGGGGGGGTGGGGGGTCGGCGTGGTTAAAGGCTTCTAAAGTTTTACACTGTATTAAAATCAACAGAATGAGATGCAGCACGTTGGATGAGAGACACCTTGACCACAGGATCACCAGATTAATAAATATCAAATTTTGACCGTAACCGAAAATGAAAATAAAAAACCCACCAAACCAAAACAAAAAGCCATTGCTGAAATCGACCAAAGTCAAAGTCCTACAAAGACATGAAATGTTGTGTGCGTGAACCGTGAAGTTAGGCTTTAGCTAAAGGAGAAATCACGCGTAGTCGATGTTGAGGGTATTGCAACCAGTATGACACAATCTTGGTGCAGCGCAAAAAACAAAATGCTCTATTTAACATGTATGTAAGGAATCAGGAGAAAAAGGCCACGGCAATAATAAATTTAAAAAAAACCTGGATGAGAGAGAAGAATACATATGTTGCATAGTTTAATTGGCTCTCCAAACTCTCGTTGTCTTTCGCTACTCAGAATATTCACATTTTAAATCAAAATACATTTCAACATTTTAACGTGTATGTTATTATTTTTTAAAAAAATACATTAAAAAAGTTCTAAATAACCAGTGCCCTTTATTCAAACTTAAAAAATCCTAAACTTTTTTTTTTTTTTTTTTTTTTGCTGCGTTTTTGAACGACTTTTTCGGCTCTGTGGTGCAAACGTAACATTGTCTTCTTTTGATTAAGTGCTAGCGGTCTCGAATCAGTCCGAGAGGTTCTCAATCTCTGCATATTTAAATAACGGTGACGAAAAGGTCTCCTTAACCAAGTGAGGTGGCCTCTTTTTTGTGAAGGAGGTAACTCTTGATTAAAAAGTCTTCAACTGGGATCAAAATTAATTGCCGTTCATACTCTTAAATTGTTACAGTCTTAAAAGTGCGTCTACATTCTTTAAAACTAGGCCTAAAAGTGCGTCTACATTCTTTAATACTAGGCCTAAAAGTGTGTCTACATTCTTTAAAACTAGGCCTAAAAGTGTGTCTACATTCTTTAAAACTAGGCCTAAAAAGTGTGTCTACATTCTTTAAAACTAGGCCTAAAAAGTGTGTCTATATTTTTTAAAACTAGGCCTAAAAGTGTGTCTATATTTTTTAAAACTAGGCCTAAAATGTGAGTCTACATTCTTTAAAACTAGGTCTAAAAAGTGTGTCTACATTCTATAAAACTAGGCCTAAAAAGTGTGTCTACATTCTTTCAAACTAGGCCTTATAAAAGGTTTATAAATAAAAATGATAAGGATTTTTGCAAAGTGAATGAGCTACAGATAGAAATTATTTGTAAACTATCAAATTTAAAGTCGTTATAAAAAATGTTATGTTATGCCCGTTGTTAACTGATGTTGACGATCCACACACACACACAGGGGAGCTAACTTATCAAGGCATCCATTCCGTCCTGCGCTCGCGGGAGCGTCTCCGAGGAAACTTGGGGGCGTCCACATGGGGTTTGCCTCTTTGTGGAGTGGCGGACTAGTAGGGTGGACTTGCCCACACAAAGCCAAAATCCCCGGCCGACTGCATGGCTCCCAATGCAACGGGAGTATTAACGCAATAAAAGATTACATGTTGCCGTTAATGAATATGAGGCTTGGGTGGCGGTAAAACCCATGCCGATGATTTTAGCTATGCAGCCTCGAGAAAGTAGCTCCAAGGCAACCGTTTCGCCCCAGCTTTTTGTCCCGACCGAAAGACTCCCAGGGCGGTGGGTGGGGGATGGTAACGCCACACCATTTCCCCCGGAGTGGAAGTAAACCCACCCAAACCCTCTGGGAGAGTTGGCTGCGAACGCTCTAAACGCAGCGTTTTTGGTCGAACGGGGATCCTCCAGGCTGGGGGAAGGTTCCCGGCGTGCCGCCGTATGGTGTGGCGTCGGGAAAACCCGGCGCCTTGCCCGTGTAGAGGTGTGCCGGGGGGGCATTAAGAGCTCGTGCTCGATGGCCCACCGACACCATTTCCCAATGTGACGAATACATTCATTCAACAACTTGATATCAGGAAGCCAATCATATCAAGACAGCTTGGGGTACAATAATTCAACAACTTGATATCAGGAAGCCAATCATATCAAGACAGCTTGGGGTACAATAATTCAACAACTCGATATCAGGAAGCCAATCATATCAAGACAGCTCGGGGTACATACTTTTAACATCTTGAGACACAGCATTGTCAGCATCCATCTGTGAAAAGAAAAATCTCCATCACCGATGTAAAAACAATTATTATTAACATTCTCAAGTATTTGCTGCCTTGTCATTACAAATAGATCAACTGAACTTTCAAAACAAATCGATGCAATAGTCAAATGGACACAAATTCATAATCATGTTTGACAGATATTCTCCAGTGAGTGAAAATTATGCTCAAGACTTGATTAGTTTTAAATATGATACAAAGTTAGTCAAGCAAAGGAACAAAATGTTAGGTATTGGAACCTGTTTTTGTACAGCATTAATACAAAATTTACAGTTATACAACATTTACACAACATTTTCAACATTGTCCCCAAATGATTAGCCAGGCAGATGTGTGCAGTGCTGAAATCTCCACTGGCTTGGCTGAAATCTCCACTGGCTTGGTTGAAATCTCCACTGGCTTGGCTGAAATCTCCACTGGCTTTGGCTGAAATCTCCACTGGCTTGGCTGAAATCTCCACTAGCTTGGCTGAAATCTCCACTGGTTTGGCTGAAATCTCCACTGGCTTGGCTGAAATCTCCACTGGCTTGGCTGAAATCTCCACTGGCTTGGCTGAAATCTCCACTGGCTTGGCTGAAATCTCCACTGGCTTGGCGGGCAAGTGTTTTGTAGGCTCCATATCTATGAAGTCTATTTAACTAAGAATAAGAGTCCGCTATTTCCAATCTTTACAAATAGACAACCAAAAAAAAACCCCTGGAACAGCTCACAAAAATTAGTCTTCTATTGTCATTTATATTGTAAACACTTCTAAAACATATTTTAATATTATGATATAGAATTTATACCAACAAAAAAAACGCAGACATCTCGAGTGAGGATATGTTTGAATTGTCAAAGTCCTTTAACGAATTTAACCGCATTCTAATCAGAAAATATTAAATTGCTGAGAGATTATTGCGTGCATTGTTAATCAAAGAGTAGTTGAATAGAATTTTAATTGTATTTTTTTTAAAACTGGCATCCGTCCGTCACGTTATGGCGATGGTGTAGACAACGCAGGACATAATCCACAAGGCCTGGGATTATTATGTTTTTAGGATTATAGCTGGTTCCTTACACAGCAAATGGCCTCACTCCACGCCGCTGGATAACCCAAAGGAAACATCATGTGGATGATACAGCTTGGAACATCATGTGGATGATACAGCTTGGAACATCATGTGGATGATACAGCTTGGAACATCATGTGGATGATACAGCTTGGCATCAGTGGCGTCGCCGGAGTTGTCGGGATGTTTCAATGTGCCAATGTTATCCACATACGGGACTCGATTTCCGGGTTAGACTTCAGAGTTCACTTCTCTTGGATAAGTTGCCAAGGTTAATGAGTCCGATCCACTCGGGGTGCTGGTGATGTTTGTGCATACATTATATAAAATAAATGAGACGATTATGGTTTGCTTGGTTGTTGAACTATTCTTAACTACTGATTTGATTTCAGTGCTCTCAAACAAATGAGCAATCAGATATTGGACCTAAGATACTAGAACAGCAGGAATCAGATATTGGACTGAAGATAATAGAACAAAAGGAATCAGATATTGGACCTAAGATACTAGAACAGCAGGAATCAGATATTGGGCTGAAGATAATAGAACAAAAGGAATCAGATATTGGACCTAAGATAGTAGAACAGCACGAATCAGATATTGGATCTAAGATACTAGCCACAGCAGGAATCAGACATTGCACTTACGATACTAGAACTGCAGGAATCAGATATTGGACTGAAGATAATAGAAAAGTAGGAATAAGATGTTGGACCTAAGATACTAGCCCCAGCATGAATCAGATATTGACCCTAGAAAACTAGAACAGCAGGAATCAGATATTGGAACTAGAATACTAGAACAGCAGGAATCAGATATTGGAACTAGAATACTAGAACAGCAGGAATCAGATATTGGACCTAAGATACTATCACAACAGGCATCAGATGTTGAACCTAGAATACAAGCACAGCAGAGGCAGGCATAATATCAACCCGACCCATGCGATAATGTCACGGACACATTTATTGCAATGTCAAATCGGATCAATACACCGCGCCGTGCCTCGCTATTCACGCATGCAATTGAATTAAGGGATCGGTTGCATTCAAAGAAAATATAGGACCGTTCTGAAACATAGATGTGAATTTTTTTAATGTAAAAAAAAAAAAAACCGCTTCCAGAATAGAATAATTGACGAATGAACAAAGGAAAGGTACGCCTTCGGTGAAGCGTCCGTCTTGCCACATCATCGGCTGGTGGTTGCGGATGCATCGCCACACTGCACAAGCCAGGGTATCAGAGTCCCACATTCGGGACACCGCGACGCTTACGTGAGCAACGACGGTAACAACGCTGACTGACCTATCTGACGCCGGTCGCTGTCAACATATCAATCGTGACAGCACGCCGTGGTGGACGGTGGACGTGAAGGGAAGATGTGTGTTAGTGAAGGGAAGATGTGTGTTAGAGAAGCTTGCGCTAACCAACAGGTTTGAGGTTGATTGTTGTTTTTTTCTTCTTCTTAAAACGGTTAGGTCAAAAAAATCTCAATGAAACCTGACGCAGTGTGTTATTTAAATCCTTTATATTAACTTCGCTTCTGTTCTTGTGCTTCTGGCCGGGTGGCGAAATCTCCGGATGGCTAATTGACCCACTTCCCGTCAGCTGCATCGAGCTGAGACTTGGCTCATCGACTCGTTGCCGATGACAACACATTCTATCAAGTTTGCAGCTTCAACCCCACCCCCACCCCCCAAACACACACACACACAATTTAGTTCCACATGTATTCAAGTGGAAAATGAAGGAAATATAATGAGACTGATTTCACAAAATAAAAATTCCCGTTAACTGAACTAAATGAGATCCTTTTATATATATATATATATTGCATGTGCGTTTGCTGCGTAATTATTTATTTTGTTTTTCTGATAGAAATAGTTGGTGAAATAAATCTGCGGTGTAAAAGCGGGTGGGTCATTAGAATATTAATAGAGTTCAGGGGCGTGGAAAAATGTGCAGTTGCGAGCCTGGGGGGGGGGTGGGGGAGGCACTTATTGGAATTCTTAAAAAGTGCGTTACTTGTATGCATGTTTTGTTAAATTTTCATCCCCACCCCCACCCCCATTGCTTGATATTACATTTTATAAAGGATTTACACGAATGATATTGTTTTTATCTTTTTTTAATGAACACATTAAGTTCTAACTAATATAAATGAATATAATGTATGTCGTTATTTACATATTACGCAATAATTTCTTAAAATAACATTTAATTCTAAGCCCTAAACTACAGATGACATTGTTTGATACTATAGTAATGTAACTTTTTTTTTTTGTAAACTGAAGAGAGCCAAGAACCAGCCGGCAAGACGCCGTCCTGTATACCCACATAGCACATGCGGCAACGTTTAGAAATAATTGTTTAAACAACATTACGGCTGATACAAGAAAACAAAAGTTTTTTTTTTTCAAATAACGCTTAGAGAATTCAATTTGTTGAGTATGAATGTTGTAAAGGCAGGTCTCCCTGCAAACTCTGTAAACGATCAATCATCTGTTTCCCTACCACTTATATTTTGTTTATTTATTTATTTTTTTTTAAACTGTTTACGTTTCATGTTGATCTCATGGGGTAAGAATACGAATTAAAAAAAACAAAAAAATTATTTATTTTTGGAGAGAAAGGTGCATAGTGGGTTGGTGCAGATCGTTTCCGCTTTCATATCATTTGTGGTTGTCCCGGTTTGGCCAAGTAAACATAGATGGGATGACGTCACTGTGACTTGAGAGGAAAGAAATTATTCAGAGTGAAATTATAAATTTCATTTTAAAAACTACATTATTGGGTCTGTTTTCATAAACCCTACTTAGCTTACTGGAATTGAGTTTATAAACAAAAACCATGATGATGGAACCAAGCCAAAGTGGTAAAAGCAGGCGGTAACCACGGGCGAGTTATTCTATTTTACAAAAATTTGAACGAACCCCATACCAAATGTTTGCAATATCTTGAGACGCTTTCGTTGCCGTGATTAAAAATAAGTTCCAGGAAAAAATCTCTTCTGCTGTTTTAGATGAGTGATTAATTTTTTTCTCTGTGATTTGCCTCCCCCCCCCCCAAAAAAAAAAAAAAAAAAAAAAAAAAAAAAAAAAACAACAACAAAATTGTTGTTTTCCCCAGAAAATGTTTTGGCATGTTTTCAGCCGCACCCTTGGATGTTTTACTTGGTCTGTCTTCAGGTTTTACCCTACACCGTGTGGTATATTTCTTATTTCTTAAACATGTGTATGCGTGCATGCGTGCTAATTTCTGTAATAACACTTTTACACTGTTTACATTAATTGGTTTTCAGAGTCAAAGTACCAGCAAGATTGAGAAACTTTACGATCGACGTTCTCAAAACAGATCCCAGACAGCTGCTCAACTTTCCCCTGCTCACTGGTCAAATGTGTTACACCTCTGACACCACCTCTGGCTGACTAATGAGACATTCCCGTGTCAAGGCCATGCCCCAAACAGTTGGTAGCTTTCTACGACTAATCATGTAAGTTCATTGGATCTTCGCTTGTTTTTTTTTTTTTTTTTTAAAGTAGCAATCGTAAAATCGTGAAATCATTAAAGAAATCATATTTCATTCACCGTCCCCTTGAGAAACAAGAAAAACTGATTTTGGAGGTTGGGTTTGGAACTGAAAATTCGAGAGAATATGGTTGTCATCAGCAACGAGACTAGGTGCAAAGTTTCAGTTCGATAGGATGACGGGATGTGGATCAATTAGCCTTCGAAATATTTTTGACGCGACAAATAAATGAATAAATAACGAACAAAATCGAAGTTAATATAAAGGATTTAAAAAGATTACTTTTGGCTAAAACCACTCTTCAGCAGACAAAACAAGAAAAGCCAAAGGATTAGAAATGCATTGAAAACGTAATGTCTTTAGTCCCCACGGTGTTGTGGAAACATTGTAGAGGTGGAAGTGCCATGTTAATTGACGGGGATTAGGTTGAACAAAGGCGAACATCTGTGCTAGCCAAATGATGACAGGAAGTCAAATAATTTAGGTATCATTTATTTGTAATTTGAGATTTAACTGACAAAAATGTATTAAGAATATATTACGATTTTTAAGAAAAAGGAAGAGAAATACAGCGGCAAAAAATCACATAAATCACATTGCAGCTAGTGCCAGTGAAGCCTTCTTTGATGGTTAGAAGTTCCCATTAGGGAAGGTTTTTGGTTCCAAGTGTATTTTTGCAAGCCTAAAACGACTTCTTGCGCATTCATTAGTCTCAACCTGAGGTAGATGGGTTAGATGGCGACCATGGCAATACGTTGAGCGGCAACCAATATTAGTAGCAATGTTGTATATATCATTTTTTTCCTTTAATACCTTACGTGTTATATAGGTGAAGCGGGAAGAAGATTATGTGATAGGTTCATTGAATATCTTCGTGGTAGCGAAAAGGCGAACTATCACCATTGTGTGTGTCGTGAGCCGGGATTCAGTGTTGGGTTTATTCCAGCTGATGTTTGGGGCCTGGCTGCCGTACCTATACCCGGATGTCAGTGGCTATTAGCGAACTGGACTTTAATATCTCACTAGCCAAAAGCAGGGCCATACGTTCTTTTCATATACTAATACGTGTTTTGGTGAAGGAAAATGTTCTGTATTTTAAAAAATGTTATTTTGTTTTCATATTTATCCCACTACAAATAAGATATGTACAGTTTGAAAAGGATTCGTTCCTTTGTTTTAAAACAATAGTCCGGCCGTCAACGGTAGTGCCTGAGAGACAGCGAACCGGCTCCCCTATTTAAAACGTTTCAGCACCTCTGACCCGACTAAACATTGGCGATGATCCCAGTTAAATAACCATTGTTAAACGACATCAGGTGGACCACTTAGGGATAAAAGATGCATCGATCTCTGCGGGACAATCCCTAGAATATAATCAATAACCAATGTTCATCGGCATTTGTGCCTGTATCGAAGATGCATTGAAATGCGATCCCTCACATACGTGAAGCACCCAGGTTGAAATGCGTACAATTTGGTCGGGCTTACCAATAAATCCTTTCAACTCGTCCACTAAATGGATTTGATTTGTAAAGCTGTGTTTGCCCCGGTGAGCACGGGTGACGCACGAGCACAGCAACAAGGGTTCCAACGTTTTACAATGAGCACGGGTGACGCACGGGCTCAGCAACAAGGGTTCCAACGTTTTACAATGAGCACGGGTGACGCACGGGCTCAGCAACAAGGGTTCCAACGTTTTACAATGAGCACGGGTGACGCACGAGCACAGCAACAAGGGTTCCAACGTTTTACAATGAGCACGGGTGACGCACGAGCACAGCAACAATGGTTCCAACGTTTTACAATGAGCACGGGTGACGCACGAGCACAGCAACAAGGGTTCCAACGTTTTACAAGGTGTTTTAGATTTAAATCAGCGGAGTGGGTGCATTGTGCTTTCAGAGTCAAATCAACACAATAACCAAATACGGACTGGTCGGTCGTCACCGACTGTGAAGACGGTGCCTGCGACTTAAACTATTTCTTATTTATGATGTGCTTAAAATATCCTTACGGGAACCAAATGGAGGAACAATTCAAATACCGACCTCACTTAATGATACAAACAAAGTGTGTACCCTAACAGTAAAGCTGAGCTTTGATCAAATATAAATACTACAAATAGAGACGTGTTTTTAACATAATGGTATTGCGACCATCTTAACGTAAATAATTTTTTTGTTAACATACCAAGGAGAAGGTTGATTAGCAGCCACCACATGGAGGACAAGACACTTTAATGAACTCCACAACGTTGGAAAAAACTACCAAAGTAATCAATTCTATTTTTTTTAAAACACACAAATCCCATTGAGAAGACTTGATCCCAGCAGAACTTATTAAATGTGGAGGAAGAGAACAACACATTTAGACACATAAATCTAAAACTAAAATTTGTCAAGAAGAGAAAATTCCAACAGAATTGGAAACAGCATTAATAACCCCAATAAACAAGAAAGGCTCCAACTTCAGTGCACAAACTACAGAGGAATCTCCCTATTAAATGTTTCAAACAAAATACTGACGAAGCTAATTGCCAAAAGACTACAACGGTACACTGAAGAGACACTAGGTGATTACCAATGGGGATTCAGACCAAACAGATCAACGCCTGATCAGATTTTCGTCATCAGATGCCAATTAGAGAAATGTTACAAATATAATGTCCCAGTACATCAACCCTGTTTGGACTATGAAATGGCCTATATGACAGCATCAAAAGAAAATACCTATACGAGACTCTGCAAGAGTTTGGCATAATCAACAAACTGACCAGACTGATACAGGTAACATTAAACAACTCAAAAAGCAAAATCAAGGTTAAATTCAAGTGAATTTCATATTAGACGAGGTCTAAGACAGGGATAATCACTGTCTTTTATGCATTTAACATAACATCAGAGAGAGAGTTATAAGAAACATACATATTGACATCCCAGGAACAATAACATGATGCTATCTGAAGGAAAACCAAGACTCACAACCAATAGGCACTCAATACAACCAGCCCCTTCAGTATCTTGCATATGCTGATGACATAGCACTGCTAGGGAAAAGTGGTAGAGCTATATAAAAAGCTTCATAGAATTAGAGAACGCATCACAATCACAACAAGCAGGGCTGGAATCTAACATCCAAAAAACTGTATTTATAATGTCTATATCAGCCCACTCTAGTATCAGAAATAAATAATGGCAGGATACTCTGGGTTGGACATTTAGAAAGAACGCCAAACGACAGCGTAGTGAAGAAGTTGCACCACTCAAAACCCCGGAGGAAGACGGTTCAAAGGCAGACCAAGGCTTAGATGGATGGATGGTGTGGAAAAAGATCTTCAGCAGCTGGGAATCTAAGCATGGAAAAGAAAGCATCAGTTATGTCTGAGTGGAAGGATGTGGTGAGACAGGCCAAAGCCCTACATGGGCTGTAGCGCCACAAGGATGGATGGAAGGAGAATGCGGTGAAGTTTCACAAAGCTTGTTCTTTCAAACCCACTAAAGAAGTTTGATTAAAAATAATGTAATACAAATATCAAAGTGACAATCAAGCTTGCAATCGGAATTATTTTTAAAAAAACAGGATAAACAATATTTGTTAACGATAAAATTTCTCAATTTTATGGTCTTTTATTTTAAAAAATTGGTGTACTTCATTAAACTTTAATTCTTAGTTTTAACATCAGGCGATGATCTCTTTCTTAAGGAACGCCATGCTCTACAGGAGTTCAACCTATGAAGACAGCGCTCTCCAGGACCTCAACCTATCGAGACAGCTCGGGGCACACACAATCAACAAGTTGAGCTTAGGAACGAACATGTCAAATTAGCTCAAGATGAATCTCGTCAACAACTTGAGAAGTAGCAGACGGCAGTTTCGTACGATGCCTTTGAAACTAAAAGTGCCCTGCTTTGGTTTATTTATTTATAAAAAGAAATCTCAAGTGTTCGCTGCAGTGTCGGACACAATAAATCCACATATCCATAAGGGCGCCTATCCAATATGTCAAAGCTAATCGATGCCTCCGTCAGATATAAAAAAATCAAATCACGATCTTGTTTTTCAGATATTCCCAGGAGGTGAAAAAAATTCCAGCTGAGGACTTGACTAGTTGTCAATACGATGAAAAGCTACCAGAACAAAGGACCAAAGAATCAGATATTTCGACCTGGCTTTTTATATCGACCTTGATGATGTCCCCAAATGGATTCATTTTTTCTTTGCCTCATAAAAATCTTGTGACAACATTTTTGATTGTATGAGTGTGCCATGCTGAAGTCTCCAATAGCGTCACTTGTTTGAGCTAGCGGTTCTGAAGTCTGTAGTGACATGGCTTGTTGGGATATGCGATGCTGAAGTTTCCACTGGCGTGGTTTGTTTGACAGTGCGGTGCTCAAGTCTCCACTGACGTGGTTTGTTTGAGAGTGCGGTGCTCAAGTCTCCACTGACGTGGTTTGTTTGAGAGTGCGGTGCTCAAGTCTCCACGGACGTGGTTTGTTTGAGGGTGCGGTGCTCAAGTCTCCACTGACGTGGTTTGTTTGAGAGTGCGGTGCTCAAGTCTCCACTGACTTGGTTTGTTTGAGAGTGCGGTGCTCAAGTCTCCACTGACGTGGTTTGTTTGAGAGTACGGTGCTCAAGTCTCCACTGACGTGGTTTGTTTGAGAGTGCGGTGCTCAAGTCTCCACTGACGTGGTTTGTTTGAGAGTGCGGTG
The DNA here is from genome assembly GCA_964033795.1 of Lymnaea stagnalis. Lineage (NCBI taxonomy): Eukaryota > Metazoa > Mollusca > Gastropoda > Lymnaeidae > Lymnaea > Lymnaea stagnalis. The sequence goes on from CAXITT010000073.1 coordinate 788,997, forward strand.
CTCAAGTTTCCACTGACGTGGTTTGTTTGACAGTGCGGTGCTCAATTCTCCACGGACGTGGTTTGTTTGAGAGTGCGGTGCTCAATTCTCCACGGACGTGGTTTGTTTGAGAGTGCGGTGCTCAAGTCTCCACTGACGTGGTTTGTTTGAGAGTGCGGTGCTCAAGTCTCCACTGACGTGGTTTGTTTGAGAGTGCGGTGCTCAAGTCTCCACTGACGTGGTTTGTTTGAGAGTGCGGTGCTCAAGTCTCCACTGACGTGGTTTGTTTGAGAGTGCGGTGCTCAAGTCTCCACTGACGTGGTTTGTTTGAGAGTGCGGTGCTCAAGTCTCCACTGACGTGGTTTGTTTGAGAGTGCGGTGCTCAAGTCTCCACTGACGTGGTTTGTTTGAGAGTGCGGTGCTCAAGTCTCCACTGACGTGGTTTGTTTGAGAGTGCGGTGCTCAAGTCTCCACTGACGTGGTTTGTTTGAGAGTGCGGTGCTCAATTCTCCACGGACGTGGTTTGTTTGAGAGTGCGGTGCTCAATTCTCCACGGACGTGGTTTGTTTGAGAGTGCGGTGCTCAATTCTCCACGGACGTGGTTTGTTTGAGAGTGCGGTGCTCAATTCTCCACGGACGTGGTTTGTTTGAGAGTGCGGTGCTCAATTCTCCACGGACGTGGCTCTTTTACTGCGAACCAAGAATAAGATAATATAATTGTAAAAAAATTATACGTACAGCAAATACTTTGTCAGACAAATGATTTTTAAGTTTTAATTAAAAAAACTGCGATTGGTTAAATTGTTGCTGAAAGATCGACTTTATATTCGGTGAACTCAGAAATCGATCAGAAAACACTAACACATGCGATACGAAATGTCACGATGGCATACGTGTTTGATTAGGTTATAGAATACAATTATCCGATGTGTACCTCTGATCAATACACCTTGCCGAGTCTTGTGTTTTATCAAGCCTCAAGGCAAATGAATTCAGCCCAAGCAAGATTATCTTTATAAAGGAGATAGCTGATACATAAAAGTGTAATTCAGAGACCACATCTTTTAATTGGAAACCTCTTGTAAACTCAAGTGAATTAGATATACTTATCATCGTAGCTGAAACAAGTCGTGAAGTACACAGAGAGAGAACGTTTTTTTGTTTACGCTGAAATGCCAAAGGGATAATCCACCGAAATGGTCGCCGTCTTACTGCTGGTACTACTGTTACTTAACCGTCATGACCCTGCATCGTCGGCTGGCGGTGGCTCCGTGCACAACGCTGCCCTGTACAAGCCGGCCTATCAGAGTTCCCTGCACGACAACCACTACGCTTACCTGGGCAACGACGGTAACAACACGGACATATTTGCCGCTGGTCACTGTCAGCATACGTTGTTTCAGGACACACCGTGGTGGATGGTGGACCTGATGGGGCAGTTCAAGATAGAGAAACTCGTGCTAACCAACAGGTGAGGTGCTTTTTTTTTTTTTTTTTTTTTTTGACCGATGTGGTTTACGTTCTCAGTGCTAGATGACGCAATGATCCGTCCAATGCATGTCGTATCGCGTTCTAGCTTACACTTGGTGTAAAGATATTTCCATTGCAGTTACATGTAGTTTTTTTTTGTTTTTTTTTGTAATAATTACATTTAAATTATAAACAAAAAAACATCTTACGATTTGTTACGTATTCTTCAATAACATAATTCCCATCCTATTCAAATGTGGGAGAGCACTTAGAATCAAAACTTTTGAAACAATATAAAATGTTCATTTTTTCTTTTCTTGTTTTTCCCCCCAAGTTCTTGGACGCTAATACTTAAAGGGAAATGAAAAGCAGAGCTGCACAACCAGAGCTGAGAGGTGTGCCTCTTAAAAAAAATGACCATAAGAAAAATAAAGTCAGTAGTTTAGGGTAGCGACGTAAATAAGATAAAATAAAGCTGATAGAAGTAAGTTGATAAAAGAAAGTTGATAGAAGTAAGTTGATAAAAGAGGACAGTGTTTTGTTTATTACCATGTTTACCTTAGGCCGAATGTCAGGTATGTGCACGTGTACATTGGGTGAGTCAAATGCTGGTTTAAAATCAAAAGGAATGCACCAAAGAGCTTTAATCAAAACATTAAGCCAAGGCAAAAAAAAAAAAAAAAAAGTTGACAGTAATAGTTTAGGCAGCTAAAATAAAAATTTGCTAAAAATCCTATAAAGTTACTAAAAATTCAAAAACAAATTTAAAAATTCTAAAAAATTGCTAAAAATCCTAAAAAATTGATTGCACAAAAGAAATCAAATATTAAACCAAACATTTAACCTAACATTTAACCAAACATTGATACAAACATTAAAATAAATATTAAACTAAATTTTACACTAAACATTAAAACTAAACATTGAAACAAACATTTAACTAAAATTTAAACAAAACATTAAAACCAACATTAAACTAAACATTAAAACCAACATTAAACTAAACATTGAAACCAACATTAAACTAAACATTGAAACCAACATTAAACTAAACATTAAAACCAACATTAAACTAAACATTAAAACCAACATTAAACTAAACATTAAAACCAACATTAAACTAAACATTAAAACCAACATTAAACTAAACATTGAAACCAAGATTAAACTAAACATTGAAACCAACATTAAACTAAACATTAAAACCAACATTAAACTAAACATTAAAACCAACATTAAACTAAACATTAAAACCAACATTAAAATAAACATTAAAACCAACATTAAACTAAACATTAAAACCAACATTAAACTAAACTTTGAAACAAACACAGAGGCAAAAAATCAAAGCTGGCATGAAATTAATTAGAAGAAAACTCAGACAAATCCGGCGACGCTCCTGGAGCCTAACTGCATCGGCTTGACGCTCCCGTCAGTTCACCGGCTGCGTGGAGATATGAGGTCTGCTGACTGGGAGGCAGGTTATTCTCCATAACAAAAAAATCTCAGGCCCTTTGACTTCGTCACGTTATGGCATCATTGAGACGGATGGATGCTGGGAATGTTCACTGTATTATTTAATGTAAATAGAATAATTCCTGACGTTTAGACGTAAGAGAGACCTCTCGAAGTCAGCCTCGCATTTTAAGCATGCACCATTACAGTTATTATTTTCAATTTATGTAAACTGGTGTCCTATTTTTATAGGTTGATAGCTAGAGATGCCTCTTGGATTCCTAGAAATTGTTTTTGAGCTTCGGAGAACTGATATTTAAATAGTTTTATCTATACGAACACATTAGTCATTTTTGGTGCGAATTATCAATTTAGTGGCTAACATTGACTGTACATGTGTATTCTGTCCTGCAATTCAAATATTTGTTGGTATTTCTTTTGTGTGTGTGTGTGTGTGCCTCGGTATTCTGGGAAGGGTGTAGACTCTAGATGTAATGTAGGTCATAAAAAAAGATGAAGTAGTGGGGCACTGATTAAAAGAGACAATCTTTGGAACATACTCATTGTATTTTTAGAATATGGAGTTGTGAGACTTAAAAAAACTAGATGGGTGGGAATTTATTATATTTTTTGTTTAGTTGAAAAATAGGGCTTCAATTTATGGTTGGGGGGGGGGGAGGCAGGCGGGTCATTTTAGGCGGTTATTAATAGCACTTGTTTCTGTAAAAACACTGGTAATAATATTTAAAACGATTTCTTTCCAGAGCCGAAGGATCAGATAGATTAAAAAACTTTGCAATCGACATTTTCAAAACAGACCCCAGGCAGCTGCCCAGCTTTCCCTCGGCCACTGGTCAGATATGTTACAGCCAGATAGCGCCACTGACCAACGGGACATTCACGTGGCAATGCCCCGCTCCTATTGTCGGGAGGTTTGTAAGGCTTGTCATGTGAGTTCATAGTGTGTTATTTTTTAATATATACTCTTTCTTCTGATCTTTGCTTTTGTTAAGGGCTTGTGCCCATTCTTACTCCTTTTCTTTTCTTTCATTTTTAGGTGTAGGTAGCGTGAAAGATATATTCTGTACATTTAATTTATAATTACTATTCTTTAGTGTTGTTATGATAACGAAGGTGGTTTTCCGAAACGCTTGAATTGGTATTTTATCTCATCATGGTCATTTCTTACTTACCACAGTGTTTTATTTACACAAGTTGTCTCTGTCTCATTATTTTATTTTTATATTAAGTTATAGAACATTTTACTTCTCAAAGATGTTGACTTCATCAGCGTTTTCATCAAAAACGATGTCAGTCACACATCTCTTGAAAAGTTCGACATTTTAGCTATGTTAGTCCCGTCAGTTGACCCTTTATTGGAACTTTTAAAAAAAAATGCGTGTTATATTCTTAGCAATTTGTTTTCAATTAAATTCACCGACTCACAGATTAGCCAACATTAGCCAAATATCCCATGGAAGTAAAAAGAACTGTCATGTGGATGGGTCCTCGTGACCTACATTAAACTGTGATGTTTTTTAAAAGTCTAAGTGAATCAGGTGCACTGGTTAGTGGAATGCAAGCCGAGCAAGAACGTCTGGTGTTATTTATTCCATGAGATTGATTGTAGATTAATTCAATACAGCCTTATGACATTATTTCCACGTCAAATGCCTACTGAAAGCGGACGCAGCTGTATTTGATGAGAACATTCCGGCGCATTTGTGGCGCATTGCTGAGCTCACACCGAGATTTGCTTTTAATATTGATTTCGCCTTTCAGTGGAGATTCCGTTAATCTAACGGTTCTTAGCCTGATGTCCATGGGATCTGGGATACCGTGAATAGGTGTTAGATTAGCAACCGCTCTGTAAAAATAATTTAATTCTAAGAAAAGGTATATGCTTCATCTAAATATAAAAAAATAACGGCACTTAAATAAAGGGGTTAAGAACCCCTGCGTAAATGGAATTTAAAAAATTGTAAACAATGTTTGGATGAAAATCTCTTAAGGAATATGTTAAACGTATTTCACTCGGAATGATATTCTTAGTATAATGCAGTGGTTCCGACAGTTTTTCGATTGTCGGCGCCCTTAGTGAATGCACGTTTTCCTATGTCCAATTCTAACAAGTACATTATGAAGTAGAGAGTACTTCTTTTTTTTTTTTAAATCAAAGTCTTGACTAAGTCTTGCCGCTGGAACAATAGGCAAGGACGAGGCAGTGAGGCTGACGAATTGAGCAATTCTCCCTCCCTTTCAACAAAATATAGCTAAGTCAAGGCTACTTACTACTCAAGTTCAAGCCTAAGTCATCATCTCACACGAAGGACGAACTTATGATGTGCTATAATGTCTTGCTTCCTACGTAACAAATATATTTTTAACTTTGAGACAAATATAGAAATTTTAAAAAAAATTAAACTATGATAATATTTTTATCCATGATTGGAATGAGGTGTCTCGATCTATTTGTGCATTGCCTGACAGACTGATAGCATATTGGCAGACATGACGCCCCCTTCCGATTGCTGGCAAGCCGTCCGTCACGATGTGATGATGGTGAAGACTTTGCAGGACGAAATCTATAAGGCCTGGGATGATTCTTTACAAGGTCTGGGATTATTCTTCTAGTATTATAGGCTGGTCCCCAACAGCAAATCGCCTCTCTCCACGTCGCTGGATAACCCAAGGGAACATCATGTGGATGATACAGCTTGGCACCAGTGGCGTCGCCTGAGTTGTCTGAATTTTTCATTGTGCTAATGTTATCCACATAAGGGACTCAAATTCCGGGTTAGATTCAGAGTTCCCTTCTCTTAGATGAGTAGCCAAGAGTCATCCAATGAGGATGATACCAATGTTATCCGCCTACGGGACTCCATCATCAGGTTTGAATTCAGAGTTTCCTTCTCTTAGATGAGCTGCCATCCAGGCTTAACCACCCGGTCCCATCCATCCGGGGTGCTAATGATGTTTTTGCTTGACTGGGCATTGGCTGGCATTGAGCTCCAGACCACCAATTTGAGATTTGCTCAGTTTAGAGCACCCTATATATATATATATATATATACATATAACGAAGTAACAAAGTAACGAACACTTTAAATCACTAGTTGGTGGTCAAACGTGCTTCATTGACCAACATTTTTGGAATTTCCTTTGACCCAGATGGTGGATAATTCAAAGTTACCGTTGGAACATTACAAATTAAATCACGCTAAATAATAATTCAAATCAGGAAGTACGATTGAAAGCGGACAATGTCAAGAGTTCATTGTCGTGTTTCGAAACTATTTTAGTAGCTCACATATTTTTTTTTGGTCTATTTCCCCACATTCAAATCCTCTTCCAAAATATTTTCAAACTTAATCTCCTGATTTGATACAAGCACAGAAGAGGACATGAAAAGACAAAGCTCATTGAGACGTGAATATTTCACAAGAATTCCAAGGTGTCAGCACAGTCACGCACAATTTCAAAATAATGGCCAAATGCAGTGTTAGATGAAGAACAAGAGGATTTTGAAATTGAAACAGTTTCACCGCATGAGCGACGTGGACGAGGAAAAGTGCTTGATCAACTAATCGCAGAGGATGAGCCGTTTTTTGAATAAAAATGCGTGCTTGTGTTAAAGATAAAATTTAAATGATTGTCTTGAATGGTTTTTGAAAACGATTTACAGGGAATGGCAAAATAGCTGCAAACTATAGCATGCTTCGAAACCTAGGAGTTTCAGTGAACATGATGGGCTCTGGGATGACATTTTCGAATTCTTTGGTAAACATAATGTTGAGATTCAACGGTAGAGCAATGGCAACTAGAATTCGTGAAGAACTTCTATATCCCAGGTTTCATGCGAACAATAGCAACTAGAACTGCTAGATCTTGCTCTTAAATTTGAGGATTTGAAGAACGGTCTTAAAGAAGACACTGTAATGTGTTCAGAAGTACTGTAATAAATAACAAAGACAACGTTTATGAAAATAAAGGGGATATACATTCAGAATATAGCCGACCAATCGTGACTACAGTACATATAGTAATTCTAAGATCTGTGCCTTATGCCGCTACAGCATAATGAACGAGTATAATTTATATTCAGAAACATATTCAGTTTTATTTAATTGTTATAAATATCTACTGACTTTTCCAATATCTCAAGTTTCATGCGAACAAATTGGAAACAGGTTTTAAGCAACTTTGCTGATGACTTGTTGTGATACAGACATTGCACCAAACTTAGCAGAGGGACATAGAAAAAAAAATATTGAACGTTGTTCCCACATCGATTGGTATCATGATGCATTATTAGACATTTAGGCTGTTATGGGTTTTTTTATGACGTAATCTGTATAGCTGTTGCTATTTGCGTTGTTATCAACATATTTTTAAAAAAAAATACTGATAAAAAAAAAAAGTAGCGTTCATTAATCTGAAAGAATTCTCTTTATTTTCAGGTTCGCGCAGGACTACCTTCATATTTGTGAACTGGAAGTGTACGTCAGCGACGTCTTCTACAAGGAATCATCATTTCGCATGAAGCTGAACCGGATGTTGAAAATGACGCCATTCATGACGGTAAATGTTGATGGCGTCATGGCCTGTTCACAACAGTGCTCCTCACACAGGGAGAACGACGTCAAATGCACCGCCTTCAACTGGTTCGCTGTGACGGGGGAGTGCCAGTTGTTTCAGGTGGACCCCAACAATATCCCGGTTCCTCTTGTAGTCCAAGCCGGCTGTAATTTTGTTTCGGAACGAACTTAAAACGTTCCTTCTTGTTCTACATCGAAACTAACTTTTAAAACAAACAAAAACAAACAAACTCATCGTCTTTCCGTTTGAGCAGACAAATTTCTTGTTTGGAATTTGAATCATTTCCAACATCTACATAACGTTTCCTAAACTAAGACTCTTTCTCCCAAGTCCAGACCCCCCCCCCCCCCAAAAAAAAAAAAAAAAGTAATATTTTATGGTTATTTTTATTTGGTCATGTTATCGTATTATGATACATGTATTATTTTAAAGTATTATTTAATGACATTTAACATATATCCATACACGAATAACAAACACGTGACGTGATCATTGTTTACTTTCCCTTTCATTTCTCATCTGCCATTGTCTCAAGACAACTTGATATTCACTATGGAGTAGTCAGCTTTCCACTGTTTTTAGCAGATTATGTTACCAATAGAATTCTTAAGACTGATTTTCTTAAAACCTAAAGAAAGATGAATGCAAAACGAGATTCTCAAGTGTTCTGTGAAAATACATAACATTTGTGAATATTTTTTAATGTTTTTTTTTTTTTTTTTTCTATTTTTAAAATTATGTTTATTGAGCTGACAGCAAAGAAATGCAGGCATTTTTCCCTTCGAGAAAAGTCACAACTCTGAAATGTCTCTAGGCGGATGTGGCTGTCCTTTGCTCAACTACTGTTGTGCTCTGATGCCGACATAGGTGGATGTGGCCATCTTCTGCTACACTACTGTTGTGCTCTGATGCCGACATAGGTGGATGTGGCCATCTTCTGCTACACTACTGTTGTGCTCTGATGCTGACGTTGGTGGATGTGGCCATCCTCTGCTCCACTACTGTTGTACTCGGATGCTGACGTAGGTGGATGTGCCCATCCTTTGCTCCACTACTGTTGTGCTCTGATGCTGACGTAGGCGGATATGACCATCCTCTGCTCCACTACTGTTGTGATCTGATGCTGACGTAGGCGGATGTGGCCATCCTCTGCTCCATTACTGTTGTGCTCGGATGCTGACGTAGGTGGATGTGCCCATCCTTTGCTCCACTACTGTTGTGCTCTGATGCTGACGTAGGCGGATATGACCATCCTCTGCTCCACTACTGTTGTGATCTGATGCTGACGTTGGTGGATGTGGCCATCCTCTGCTCCATTACTGTTGTGCTCGGATGCTGACGTAGGTGGATGTGCCCATCCTTTGCTCCACTACTGTTGTGCTCTGATGCTGACGTAGGTGGATATGACCATCCTCTGCTCCACTACTGTTGTGCTCTGATGCTGACGTAGGTGGATGTGGCCATCCTCTGCTCCACTACTGTTGTGCTCTGATGCTGACGTAGGTGGATGTGGCCATCCTCTGCTCCACTACTGTTGTGCTCTAATGCTGATGTAGGTGGATGTGGCTGTCCTCCGCTGCACTACTGTTGTGCAGGAGGGAGGAGGGGGTAGGAGGGTGAAGCTACACTGAATTAAAAAATGCTGGGCATTGGAAAAAACATATGTGTGAAGTACTGGGCGAATTATTGCATTAAAATAATGTAAAAATACTAATTGACTTAAAAAATCTGTTGCAAATTTTGACCTCCAACAATAAAATATGCTCTCTATAATCACCAACAACTGCACACAAAACAAATCTTCTGGTCGTACCATCAACCGAAAAGCTCAAAGCTCGTGGCTTCGTGTAATGTTGTGTATTTTGATGTGTTAAGTAAAGTAATAAGGCGGAAGAAAACATGATTATATTGATGACCGATTCTAGCTTTAATTTCAGAGAAAAAATTTAAACAAGTCTGTAGGTTTAATGTCGGAGAAACAATTTAAACAAATCTTTAGGTTTAATGTCAGACATACATTATAAACAATTCTTTAGGTTTAATGTCAGAGAAACAATTTAAACAAGTCTTTAGGTTTATTTTTGAGGCTCATAAACATTCTCTCTATGAATAGCTCTCAAGAGCAAGCGATTATCCGATTGCCATCTTCATTGGTGAATGAAAATTACTTGCTTGGTCTGAAACAAAATAAAACAGATTAGTGGACATTTTATAAGTCTCAATTATAAGCTATTATCTAAATTTAAAAGCATTGTCAAATATTACATCATCTATAATTACCTCCTGATCGTACACAGAGATGCAATTACTAAATCATCGCCAATAATGTCAGGGTTTTTAAAAAAAATGATCACAAATATACAGAATACTAAATGACTTTTTTATAATTATAAAAGAAAACTTTCAAACCCATGCATATCACATTAATGAGTAAAATTCAGAAAAAACACAGCTTACCCATTAGAAAGATAGTAATCATTAGTGCACACATGATACACACATTACCCACTAGAAATACAGTACTCGTTTCAACATGCAAAATCCATAACTCATCCATTAGAAAGACAGTACTCATTGCCACACAATATAAAAACTTAGCTATTAGAAAGACAGTACTCATTGACGCACTCATTATACGCAACGTAGCGATTAGAAGGACAGTACTCATTGCTACTCACAATATACACAACCTACCCCTTAGAAGGACATTACTCATTACTACTCACAATATACACAACCTACCCCTAAGAAGGACAGTACTCATTGCTACTCACAATATACACAAATTACCCTTAAGAAGGAAAGTACTCATTGCTACTCACAATATACACAACCTGCCCCTAAGAAGGACAGTACTCATTGCTACTCACAATATACACAACCTACCCCTAAGAAGGACAGTACTCATTGGCGCACACAATATACATAACCAACCAAATAACAGGACAGTTCTCATTACTACACACAATATACGCAATCTACCCATAAGAAGTACAGTATTCGTTGCTACACACAATATTTACAACCTACCAATTAGAAGGACAGTTCTCGTTGCTACACGCAATATACGCAACCTACCCATAAGACGGACAGTACTCGTTGCTACACACAATATACGCAACCTACCCATAAGACGGACAGTACTCGTTGCTACACACAATATACGCAACCTACCCATAAGACGGACAGTACTCGTTGCTACACACAATATACACAACCTACCCATAAGACGGACAGTACTCGTTGCTACACACAATATACACAACCTACCCATAAGACGGACAGTACTCGTTGCTACACACAATATACACAACCTACCCATAAGACGGACAGTACTCGTTGCTACACACAATATACACAACCTACCCATAAGACGGACAGTACTCGTTGCTACACACAATATACACAACCTACCCATAAGACGGACAGTACTCGTTGCTACACACAATATACACAACCTACCCATAAGACGGACAGTACTCGTTGCTACACACAATATACACAACCTACCCATAAGACGGACAGTACTCGTTGCTACACACAATATACACAACCTACCCATAAGACGGACAGTACTCGTTGCTACACACAATATACACAACCTACCCATAAGACGGACAGTACTCGTTGCTACACACAATATACACAACCTACCCATAAGACGGACAGTACTCGTTGCTACACACAATATACACAACCTACCCATAAGACGGACAGTACTCGTTGCTACACACAATATACACAACCTACCCATAAGACGGACAGTACTCGTTGCTACACACAATATACACAACCTACCCATAAGACGGACAGTACTCGTTGCTACACACAATATACACAACCTACCCATAAGACGGACAGTACTCGTTGCTACACACAATATACACAACCTACCCATAAGACGGACAGTACTCGTTGCTACACACAATATACACAACCTACCCATAAGACGGACAGTACTCGTTGCTACACACAATATACACAACCTACCCATAAGACGGACAGTACTCGTTGCTACACACAATATACACAACCTACCCATAAGACGGACAGTACTCGTTGCTACACACAATATACACAACCTACCCATAAGAAGGACAGTACTCGTTGCTACACACAATATACACAACATACCCATAAGACGGACAGTACTCGTTGCTACACACAATATACACAACCTACCCATAAGAAGGACAGTACTCGTTGCTACACACAATATACACAACCTACCCATAAGAAGGACAGTACTCGTTGCTACACACAATATACACAACCTACCCATAAGACGGACAGTACTCGTTGCTACACACAATATATACAACCTACCCATAAGACGGACAGTACTCGTTGCTACACACAATATACACAACCTACCCATAAGACGGACAGTACTCGTTGCTACACACAATATACACAACCTACCCATAAGACGGACAGTACTCGTTGCTACACACAATATACACAACCTACCCATAAGACGGACAGTACTCGTTGCTACACACAATATACACAACCTACCCATAAGACGGACAGTACTCGATGCTACACACAATATACACAACCTACCCATAAGAAGGACAGTTCTCGTTTGCGCAGCCTACGGTGGATCTGTCTTCGTGTCGGTGACAACGACACACCGTACAATTGGGATCACGTGACACTGGGACTATATCGCCATTATTGTACGTGATGCCATGGACTGTGCAGGACCAGGAATCTACGTTTGGGTGGCGACAAGACATGGTCAGAATAAATCAATCAATGGATATTTTGAAACTTTGTTTTGTAAGCACGCAAGGCTTTTCTTTTACCCGAAAAAAATATTTACGATGTGCATAAAAACACGAGAGCTATAGGATGATACAAGGATGGTTGCTAGGATGACAGTTAGGGTGATAACAAGGATGGGGGCTTGGATGACAGTTAGGATGATAACAAGGATGGGGGTAGGATGACAGCTAGGATGACAGGGACATAACAAGGATGGGGGCTAGGATGGCAACTATGATGATAACAAGGATGGAGGCTAGGATGACAGCTAGCATGATAACAAGGATGGGGGCTAGGATGACAGCTAGGATGATAACAAGGAAGGTTGCTAGGATGACAGCTAGGGGGATAACAAGGATGGGGGCTAGGATGACAGCTAGCATGATAACAAGGATGGGGGCTAGGATGTCAGCTAGGTTGATATCAAGGAAGGGGGCTAGGATGAAAGCTAGGATGATAACTGGGATGATAGCAAGGAGGATAGCAAGGATTTTAGCTAGGATGATTGCTAAGATGTTAGCTTGAGAATGTCAACATTATAGACACAGGTGCCATCCCTGGTGACCTTTTGTACTTGGAGATAGCAGAGAGGTACAAACAAATTATTGGATGGCAGTGACTGAACCTCAAAGACATAAGAGAGAATAGACGTAGAAAGCATAAGCCACACTAGAAGGCATGAGTCAGACTAGATGGCTTGAGTCAGTCTAAAAGGCATGAGTCAGACTAGAAGGCACGAGTTAGACTAGAAGGAATGAGCCAGACTAGATGGCTTGAGTCAGACTAGAAGGCATAAGTCAGAATAGAAGGCCTTAGTCAAACAAGAAGGCATGAGTCAAACTAGAAGGCATGATTCAGACTAGAAGGCATAAGTCAGACTAGAAGGCATGAGCCAGACTAAAAGGCATAAGTCAGACTATAAGAGATGAGTCAGACTAGAAGGCATCAGTCAGACTAAAAGACATAAGTCAGACTAGAAGGCATAAGTCAGATTAGAAGGCATCAGTCAGACTACAAACCATGAGTCAGACTAGAAGGCATACGACAGACTACAAGGCATGAGTCAGACTACAAGACATTAGTCAGACCAAAAGGCATAAGTCAGACTAGAAGGCATGAGTAAGACTAGAAGACATAAGTCAGACCAGAAGGTATGAGCCAGACTAGAAGGCATAAGTCAGACTAGAAGGCATGAGTGAAACTAGAAGGATTGAGCCATCAGCAGGAAAAGCTAAAACGTGCCCCCGTGACTGCCATTGAGGGATCTGGTTTCAGCCATTCCAGAAGCTGCTAATTTTTTTTTTTAAATCGTTTACATCAGGGTAGCCAACATGTTAACTGCACGCGTATCACACCACATTTCACAATGTTCCATTTGTAATCGTCTCGGGCCAAACATCTTAGGTCTGCATAAACGTCATCACGTCATTTTAATCTGAGTCCAAAGACTTTAGCAATTCTTTCAAATGACGATGATTCAACCTGTTCGACTTAATGAAGATCACTATTTTGAAGACCACTTTCATGGATTGATCCATTTTCAGGGACTTCGAACTTGAATTCTCCTGCTGAATAACACGATGGAAATTAACCGTTGAAGTATTAACGATTTTGGAGGCCTCATTTTCAATCAATTTTACTAAACCTTCGTGTCTCCCAACCATTGCTGGAGCACCATCCGTTGTGGAGCACCGTCCGTTGTGGAGCACCATCCATTGTGGAGCACCATCCGTTGTGGAGCACCATCCGTTGTGGAGCACCATCCGTTGTTGAACACCGTCCGTTGTGGAGCACCGTCCGTTGTGGAGCACCATCCGTTGTGGAGCACCATCCGTTGTGGAGCACCGTCCGTTGTGGAGCACCGTCCGTTGTGGAGCACCATCCGTTGTGGAGCACCATCCGTTGTTGAGCACCGTCCGTTGTGGAGCACCGTCCGGTGTTGAGCACCATCCGTTGTGGAGCACCGTCCGTTGTGGAGCACCGTCCGTTGTGGAGCACCATCCGTTGTGGAGCACCATCCGTTGTGGAGCACCGTCCGTTGTGGAGCACCATCCGTTGTGGAGCACCGTCCGTTGTGGAGCACCGTCCGTTGTGGAGCACCATCCGTTGTGGAGCACCGTCCGTTGTTTGAGCACCGTCCGTTGTGGAGCACCATCCGTTGTTAAGCCTGAAAAGTTGTTAAGTTGTAACGAAAAGCGATTCAACGTCGATGTAACTACCTCTAACAAATCTCGTGACTTAGTATTGTCATTAAATAGGTACAGAGCCGTTAATTCTTCTTTTAAAATGCACATCAACACCTCTGATAAAAATGCCAGTTGGGCAGTACCTGTCATATCTGTGTTTTGATCCAATGCTAGGGCATAAAATATAAATTCGGATGTTCGAATTTTCAAATTATCTTCAATATGTTCTCCCACACGTCCAATAATAGTTTGACAAGACAGACTTATTTTTTTACAAATCCTCCTTCTTTTCTGGAAACATAATTTCGTCGACGCTCTCCAAACAATCCTTAACCATTTCAGGATCTGAACATGGCTTCAATTTTTTTGCTGGTATAATAGCTACGGCACAACTAGCTTTTATATAGCATGTTGACTCTGAACCAGCTCTAGTAAATATCTTTTGTTGTGCAGAATTTTTAAAACTTTATTTACTTGGTCTTGTCGAAATTGCCCTTTGTACTTATCAAATTGTGTTGCACGCTAAGTCTCGTGGTTGCTGTTTGATGCTACACTCTTTTAACGAAAAATCAGATTCGTTGCATATCAAGCTAATGGGCTTTGTTTTAATTTCTCCGACAAAATAGTTTGATAGTCAACCTGTCTTGAAAACTTCTCAATTCTGCTGTGACTCTTCTCTTCATTGACCCAATGTCTTTACTAGGTGACGCCATTGCAGATCATGAGTAGGGGCCCGACAGCGTTGCGAGTTTCCCCGAAGACCACAGAACACATATTATATATCAGAAGTTGAAGTCTCATATTAAATGTTATAAGCCCCTTATAGCGTAGTACAAAAACGCAGTGACCTTGAGTGTCCAATAACGGGATATGTAAAATAGCTTAAAATCTATGAATTTGTTTCGAAAATGCGCGATATTTACAATAGCTCAGAACAAAAGAGCTGTTCCAAAAAAATGCGAGATGTTTCTAATTTCTTTTAGCTATAATTTAAAATTATGAAACTCATCATGTAATGTTATTTTGGTGGTGGTTTTCTTCAGTTGGGAGTCGACCATGACCACCTTAATCATCAGATTTGCGCTAGTTCTGTCTGTGGGTGCGCAGATGGCTAATGTTGCCGATATTGTCACGAAATGTTCTTGTGCAGTAGGTGCAGGGAATGATGGGGCATCTCCGGGCGAAGAGTTAGACCGGGTTTTGGTGATATGTACACTAAATTCAACCTGTATGTTCATTAGACCCAGCTCAGGGGGTCGTCACGTGACTCCCGGCGGGTCACAATGTGGCCCGCGGGCCTCGTTTTGGCCACTCCTGGTTCACATCATCGACTTACGAAGATGGAAGGATTCAAATATATATTCGTATCCTGGAAGCTTTTTCATTTTTCTTTTTAAATGAAAGAAAAACAACATTAAACAAATATAAAAGCTACGACAAAAAATGGGGGGAGGGCATGTAAAGCTTACGAGGTGAAAAATAATTTTTTAATATTATATTTTTTTAATGTAAATTATTAGTTGTTATTTTTTATCGACCAATGATAATGTTTAATGTATGTGAGAGTTTCTGGAGTTTGAGGGGTGCGATTAATTTCAGAAATAATTTTGTTATATCTACACTGACTGACTCCCAATCCTTATTATTTAGACTGATGAAGAGGAACAAGTCTTATCTTGGGAAGTATCTCAAAGGGAAGTATCTTTTGTTTCCTTTTGAACACAGTCAAACAACTTATTTATGTAAGACAAACTTACAAATGTAGACGGCGTTAGCGGCAGCCAGAAGGACTGAGCCAATCAGAAACAATTTAATCCAGGGTTTCATTGGAATGAGTTTCTTGCTCTGAAATGAAAATAGATAATATGGAAAAGATGAAAAACAAACCTTTTTTTTTCCGAATATTTTTTTAAATGGTGTGTAAGTTAAATCAATGTAATTTAAAAAACTTATACTTTTTAAAAGATAAAATCACTTGAATATATTTAATATGTTATACGTTTGTGTATAGCTTAAGAACATGTTAAAAGATTTGCGATTTTTTAAGATTACATAGGTTACATCTGGGGTCGGGAACCTATTGCTCGCGAGCCAGATGTGGCTCTATTGATGGCTGCATCTGGCTCGCAGGCACATGTTCGATTATAAAAAATGTCGCATTAATTGTAAGAAATACTCATTAATTGATTAGCAACAGCATAACAATGTTATAAAAAAGAATTCATAGACATAATTGTTGCATTTTTAGTGTTGAAATTACACAAAATTCGCACATTTTACTTGAATTTTTAGTTTTAAACATACTATGTGGCTATCACAGAATTACTTTTCAAAACATGTGGTGTCCATTGCTCTCTCAGACAAAAAGGTTCCCGACCCCTGGCGGTTACATAGACAAGTTTTGTATACAATTTTTAGAACAAATAATTACATGACCAAAATTATATCTATAAAGATTTCAAATTTAATTTAAATTATTTAAAAAATAAAATTCAGTGCCAAAGAAAATAAATTAATTAAAAAAATTTTTCTCCACAAAATATATTGACACTGAATTGAATTTCAAGAAAGTTATGTGTATAAAACTTCAATCTTTAAACAACACAATATGAAAGTGACACATACCTTAATCGCTAACAGCTGTTGTGGTCGGTAAGCAGCAACTTCGTATAGTGGCCTTGGACTAAAATTGGGTAACATTTTCGTGAAGTCATTTTTAAATTGTAGGGACGGTAATTATTAAGTTCAGTTAAAAGATCGTCAGCTGCAGTACCACGCCCGAAAAATTGTTATAATCTTCGAGCACTCAGTAATGACATGGCCACGTTGTAGAATTTTAGAGATATTGGTCCATACATGTAGTTATTAATCAGATAGTTCATGTTAAGTCAGGTTAGAGAACAATTTTTTTTTTAGATTCTATTTTCAAAGTGACAATAGTTGCAAACAATTTGTGCATGCTTGGACATAAAGTACGTATCTCTTCTTTTTTAGATCTGTGGTGTAAAAGCAGATAGGTCATTAAAATATTAATATAATTCAGGGTTGTGAAAAATATGAAGTTTTTGCGAGCCTGGGAAAGTGGAGGGGGGGGGGGTCACTTATTGGGATTCTTATAAAGTGCATTATTTGCACGCATGTTTTGTTGAACTTTCAGCCCAATCCCCATTGCTCGATATTACATTTTACAAAGGATTTTTATAAGAAAAACTTTGTTTTTAGGAGCTGTTTAATCCACAATCAATTCCTCTTTACAAATCTGGGATGAAATATAGTATGCTTCGAGGCTGTTTCCATGAACATCATGAAGTCTGGGATTAAATTTTCGAATTTCTTGTCAAACAAAATGTTGAGATTCAACGGCAGCAATAGCAACTAGAATTCGTGAAAGAATTTCCATATCCCAAGATTCATGCGAACAAATTTACTTCAGAAAGAAATGGAAAAAAAAAAGGGGGGGGGCAAAATATTTTTTTTTAAACTGAACCACCCGGAGGGGACTTTTTCTATCTATTAAGTGACACCAATTTTCTGCTTTAAAATGTTGAGATTCAACGGCAGCAATAGCAACTAGAATTCGTGAAAGAATTTCCATATCCCAAGATTCATGCGAACAAATTTACTTCAGAAAGAAATGGAAAAAAAAAAGGGGGGGGGGGCAAAATATTTTTTTTTAAACTGAACCACCCGGAGGGGACTTTTTCTATCTATTAAGTGACACCATTTTTCTGCTTTCCTCCATAGCGAACAAACAACAGTAAAAACAGAATAACATAAAAATAACATTCAGCTTAAAAGTAGTATCCGAGGAGGCAGCAAAAGAATGGCGAAAACCTAAAATTGGCACAAGCACCAGGAATAGAAACATTATAGGAAACACTTAACTAGCACACTGAAGATACGATGGACGAAATATTACTGTAATGCTGCTACTACTACTGAGTACTAATGAAGCGATATCTCGCTAGCTCATTTGTGAAAAGAAAGGGCAACATTATGACGATAATTCCTACATAACATTGCGTGGTACTTTTACAGCATTGGAGATATAAAACATGCTAGTTTTGGACTGTCACGTGGAGCTGAAACCATGCACTGCGCTTGCCTTTGCGGAGAAATAAGGTAAGACAAATAGAAATAAGACATGCAAGTCGTCGCCGCCAAAAGTACGGACGAGCCGGGTGACGAGAGGAAAGTACGGACATACACGGACGCAACAATTAGTACGGACAAGGGAATACAAAATGTCCTTACTAAATAAGGACTTCTGGTAACCCTACCTAAGTGTATTGAACTGTGTGGAAAGATAAACCATTCGCCCAGAAATACTTAAACCAGCCATTCGCCCAGAAGTACTTAAACTAGCCATTCGCCCAGAAGTACTTAAACTAGCCATTCGCCCAGAAGTACTTAAACCAGCCATTCGCCCGGAAGTACTTAAACTAGCCATTCGCCCAGAAGTACTTAAACTAGCCATTCGCCCAGAAGTACTTAAACTAGCAATTCGCCCAGAAGTACTTAAACCAGCCATTCGCCCAGAAGTACTTAAACCAGCCATTCGCCCAGAAGTACTTAAACCAGCCATTCGCCCAGAAGTACTTAAACTAGCCATTCGCCCAGAGGTACTTAAACTAGCCATTCGCCCAGAAGTACTTAATCCAGCCATTCGCCCAGAAGTACTTAAACCAGCCATTCGCCCAGAAGTACTTCAACTCGTGACTTCTTTGTTGGCATTAGCAACTCAAGAATGACAATAAATCATTATTTAAACGTTGCTACCACATCGATTGGTGTCATTGTGAAACACTAAACATTCACGCTGTTACAGTTCTTTTTCTTACACCAACGGTATAGTTGTTGTTATGTGCGTTATCACTAGAAATACATTTTTTTTAACTGCTGATACTGAAAAAAAAGTAGCGTTGGCTAATCTAAACGAAATATTTTTATTTGCAGGTTCGCGCAGGAGTACCTTCATATTTTGAATTGGAAGAGTGCGTCAGCGATGTTTACTACACGGCAACATCTTTTCGCATGAAATTGAACCGGATGTAAATGGTGATGGCGTCTTGGCCTGTTCACAACAGTGCTACTCCCATAGGGAGAACGACGTCAAATTCACTGCATTCAACCAGTTCACTCAGAAGGGGAAGTTTCAGTTGTTTCAGGTGGATCCCAACAATATCCCGGATTCCCTTGTAATCCAAATTGGCTATATATATATATATATATATATTTTTTTTTTTTTTTTTTTTGAAGAAGAAGAAGAAGAAGAAATTTAAAATGTTAATTCTGGTTATAAATCAAACAAAACTAACTGTCGTTAAAAAAACTCACAGTCTTTCTAGTTTAGCAGATACAGTTCTCGTTTTGTTTTTCCAACGTTTCGATAACTTTTAATCAACTGAAACTCTGACTCTCCGCTCAAAACAATAATTATTAGAAGGTTATTGTTATTTGGTCAGGTCATCGTATATATATATATATATATATATATATATATATATATATATATATATATATATATGTAACATCTTAAATTGACACATAAATAATTAAAATATAAATATATACACAAATCAAAAAACTCTCCACAAAAAACAAAAAATATTAGAAAGATATTTTTATTTTGAGAGATCAGTATATATATATATATATATATATATATATATATATATATATATATATATATATGTATGTAACCTCTTAAATTGACACTTAAATAAATTAAACATAAATACATACACGAATGACAAATAAGTGACGGAAACATTGCTTGTCTTTACAAAAATAAAGGAGAAAAAAAAACTACTTCATTTCTCATCTACTATTGTCTCAAGACAACTTCATATTCACTACCCAGTCTCAGCTGTCCATTGTTTCTAGCAGATTGTGTATCCAATAGAATTATTACGCATGATTTTCTTAAACCAAAAGAGACCAGAATACAAGAGGAGATTCTCGAATATTCTATGAAAAAATAGCATTTCAAAATGGTTCATATATGTTCATTTATTTGTTTTTAATATGTTTTTAGAGCTGACAGAAAAACAAAAACCGTCTTGATCCTCCAAGAAAGGTGACGGCTCAGAAATGTCTGTAGACGGATGTGGCTGTCCTCAGCAGCGCTTCTGTTATGCTCTCATGCTGACGTAGACACATGTGGCCGTCCTCTGCTGCACTACTGTAACGTGCCGATGCTGATCTCGATTCAAGCGTCTCATTTATTTTAAATAGTTACATTAAAGTACTTTTATAAGTATTCGCCATCTCATTTATAAGAAAGAATGAACACAATGTTTTGGTAATTAGTCTGAACATCCGAACCTAAAAAGCCACACATTGGTAGTGTTATTGCTTCCCAAGCTGGTGTGTCACTGTTAAGGACTAATGTTATTTTGTGATTGTGTGTTGTTTATAGTTTATATGTGTTGCTTTATCTCTTATGTTTGATATTTTGTGACGTAATGTGAGAAAGGGGAAACACACAATCATAACAATCAGGACAACCTCAAGCGCTCAAATTAAATTTTTATAACTCAGACCTTTTTAGTATAGCAATGCAAATACAAATGATTCCGTATTTTTAATATTATGTGCCATCGCCAATTACAAATTTACTTGAAATAATAAAACAATTACCCTCTAATATCTGAAAAAACCGTTAAATAAATTTGCGGCATATGATCAGGATTGGTCTTTATCATAAACAATACGGTATTCAGGATCCTTTGGTGTGTCTAGACTTGGCTTAACTATTCGGATCATCAAATACATCGTTGGCAGGGATATTTCATTTGTCCCGGCTCAATGTTGTTGACAACATGAATCAGTTCCTGCCAAATGTGGGGTAGGGTCTCTCACTGCTTATATACAAAAGTACAGGGGCGGTGTCCTTGTGTGTCCTGACCCACTTACATCCCTAGTTGTAACCTGCACTAACAAAAGTCGCTCTCATCGGTTGTGTGTCCTGACCCACTTACATCCCTAGTTGTAACCTGCACTAACAAAAGTCGCTCTAATCTGTCAATATGTACCCAAAAACGCAGGGCATAGGAACAATATATGCGTGAAGTGATGGGCGCATTACTGCATCAAAAAATCATTATGTATGATGATAATTGACTTCGAATTTCTCATTAAAATTTTGACACCCAATTTGCGCTCATGTTTTACCGACATATACCCCAAACAAATCTTCTGGTCATACCATCAACCGTAAAGCTCACTACTGCGTGTACTGTTGTGTATTTTGATGTGTTGGGTAAAATAATAAAACGGAATAAACGAGATAATATTGATGAATAATTCCAGATTTTATTCAGAGAATCAATTTAAACGAGTCTTTAGGATTAATATTGGAGACACATTTAAACAGCTCTTTATGTTTAAGGTCTTACATACATTATAAACAAGTTTTTAGTTTTAATTCCAGAGACACAATTTAAACAAGTATTTATGATTACATTTTGAGGTTCATTAACATTTTCTCTATGAATAGCTCCCAAGGGGAAGCGATTATCAGATTGTCTTCTTCATCAGTGAATGACAATTACTTGCCTGGTCTGAAACAAAATAAAACAGATTAGTGGACATTTTATAAGTCTCAGTGACAAGGTGTAGATAACAGTTATCTCAATATAAAATCATTGTGAACCTCTTTATCGTGCACAGAGAAGAAACTAGTTAAATCCCCTGTAAACCACCCATAATAATTTCAAAGTGTTTCAAAAAAAATGCCACAAATGTAAAGAAAACTAAATGAGTTTTTTTTTAAATATCATAGAAACTTGTCCGACCCATGAATATCCCATTCCTGAGTTAAATTCATAATAAACACAAGTTACCCATAAGAAAGACAGTACGCATTGCCACACACAATAAACACCGCCTTCTATTAGACAGATAGTACTAAACATACTCATTAGAACGACAGTACTCATTGCCACACACAATATACACAACCTACCCCTTAGAAGGACAGTACTCATTGCCACACACAATATACACAACCTACCCCTTAGAAGGACAGTACTCATTGGCGCACACAATATACACAACCTACCCCTTAGAAGGACAGTACTCATTGGCGCACACAATATACACAACCTACCCCTTAGAAGGACAGTACTCATTGGCGCACATGACGCCGGATCTGTCTCCGCTCTCGTGACAACGGCACACCCAACATTCGGGATCCTGTGACACTGGGACTATATCGCCGTCGTTGTACTTGATGCCATCCACTGTGCAGGACCAAGAATCTATGTTGGCGTAGCAACAAGACATGGTCAGAATAAATAAATCAATTAATATTTTGAAACTGTGTTTTGTAAGCTTGACCCTCCTCCCCTCCCCCAACCTCCGGCCTATCTTCCACCCGAAAAAAAAATTACGATATGTATAAAAAAAACATGACAACTGGGATGATAACAAGGATGACAGCTAGGATGATTACTAAGATGATAGACGGAGCATGTCAACATTATAGACACTGGTCCCATTATTGGGGACCTTTTGTTTGGGGAGCTGGCAGGGAGGAAAAGAGACATGATTGGATGGCAGGGACTGAGCTACATGATTGGATGGCAGGGACTGAGCTACATGATTGGATGGCAGGGACTGAGCTACATGATTGGATGGCAGGGACTGAGCTACATGATTGGATGACAGGGACTGAGCTACATGATTGGATGGCAGGGACTGAGCTACATGATAGGACGGCAGGGACTGAGCTACATGATTGGATGGCAGGGACTGAGCTACATGATTGGATGGCAGGGACTGAGCTACATGATTGGATGGCAGGGACTGAGCTACAAATTGGATGGCAGGGACTGAGCTACAAATTGGATAGAGCTACGTGTTTGGAGGGCAGGGACTGAGCTACATGAGAGGACGGCAGGGACGGAGCTACATGATTGGAGGGCAGGGACTGAGCTACATGATTGGAGGGCAGGGACTGAGCTACATGATTGGATGGCAGGGACTGAGCTACAAATTGGATGGCAGGGACTGAGCTACAAATTGGATGGCAGGGACTGAGCTACAAATTGTATGGCAGGGACTGAGCTACAAATTGGATGGCAGGGACTAAGCTAAAAATTGGATGGCAGTGACTGAGCTACAAATCGGATGACAGGGACTGAGCTACAAATTGTATGGCAGGGACTGAGCTACAAATTGGATGGCAGGGACTGAGCTACAAATTGAATGGCAGTGACTGAGCTACAAATTGGATGGCAGGGACTGAGCTACAAATTGGATGGCAGTGACGGAGCTACAAATTGGATGGCAGTGACGGAGCTACAAATACACCAGAGAGACCAGAAGTGGAAGACATTAGCCAGAACGAAAGGAATGTGCCAGACTACAAGGTATGAGCCAGGTTAGAAGGCATAGAGCAGACTAGAAGGCATGAGCCAGACTAGAAGGCTGAGCCATTAGCAACAAAAGCTAAAACGTGTATAGCCGAGAAGGCCATTCAGGTATCGGGGTCTTAAACCACTCGAAAAGCTGCTAATAAAAACAAAGTCGAAGTATGATGACGGATGGATGCAAATATAAATCTTCATCGCGGAAAGTTTTGAATTATTTTTTATGTAAGAAAAACAACAGTAAACAAATATTATTATTTTATTATTTATTTATTTTTTTTATTTTTGGCGGGGGGGGGGGGGGTTGGGCATGTAAAGCTTACGCGTTAAAGTAAATAATTTTTAATTTTATATTTTTTTAGTAAGAAAAACAACAGTAAACAAATATTATTATTTTATTATTTATTTATTTTTTTTATTTTTGGCGGGGGGGTGGGGGAGTTGGGCATGTAAAGCTTACGCGTTAAAGTAAATCATTTTTAATGTTATATTTTTTTAAAGATTAATTTATTAGTGTTTGTTTGTTTTTTAATCGACCGATGATAATGTTTGATGGATGTGACAGTTTCTTTAGTTTGAGAGGTGGCTTCATTTCAGATTTAAACTTCTAATATCTACAATGACTGACTCCCAATCCTTATTATTTAGACTGATGAAGGGGAACAAGTCTTATCTTGGGAAGTATCTCAAAGTGTATCACTTTTGTTGTCTTTTGAACACAGTCAAACTCTGAACAAATTACTTCTGTAAGACAAACTTACGAATGTAGACGGCGTTAGCGGCAGCCAGCAGGACTGAGCCAATCAGAAACAATTTAATCCAGGATTTCATTGTAATCAGTTTCTTTTCCTGAAAAGTTATTTTAAATTGTGTACAATATGAAAAATATGCAAAACAAACTTTTTCGAGTTATTTTATTTAAAGTGGTATGTACGGTACATCTAAATTTCATAATATGTTAATTTGCAACCCAAAATAAATCCCCTTGAATATATTTGACATGTTAAGCGTCCCGTTGGTGTAGAGCTTTAGAAAATATAGGAAGGTGAACGAGTTTTAGATTACATAGGAAGACAATTTTGTATTGACATTACATTTTTTAAAGAAATAATTACATGATCAAAAATATATCCTTTAAGATTTCACAATTTAATTTCAATTTTATCTGTTTTTAAAGCTCTAAAATTTATATTTTAAATAAAAATTTCAGCCACAAATAACATAAATTAATTTCAAGATGTGTTCTCTACAACAGGCCACATGAGGCCCGGCAGCACTCACTTTGTGGCCCGCGTAGTAAAAAAAATATTATTTTTTATCATTCTCTTAGGGCTTTCCCCACTGTTCCAATTTCTTTTGGCCCTCAAAAGTCCTGTCCTATTTTAGTTGGCCCGCACGAGTTTTTCATTGAGTATTACGGCCCGCCTTACATTGTGAGTTATGCAGGCCCGCCTTACTCTGTGATTTATGCAGGCCCGCCTTACATTGTGAGTTATGCAGGCCCGCCTTACATTGTGAGTTATGCAGGCCCGCCTTACATTGTGAGTTATGCAGGCCTGCTCTACAAGATGCCCGCCTTACATTGTGAGTTATGCAGGCCTTCTCTACAAAATGTACTTATATTTCAAGAAAATTATGAAACTTCAAACCACAACAAAGACATGAAAGTGACACATACCTTACTCTCTAGCTGCTGTGGTCGGTAAACAACAAGTTCGTGTAGCGGCCTTGGACTGGTTTTAGATAACGGTTTTCGTGAACTCATTTTTATAGTGTAGGGACGGGTAATTATTCGCACCGTTAAATTGTCTCAGTAATTACTCGAGTCCTCTCTAATAGTGCGTAATTGTGCCAACGTTATTTCCCCCAATTATGTTCAGTCGAAAGATCGCCAGCTGCTGCGCCACGCCCGTGACGTGTTCTGATCTTTGCGCACCCGATGTTACCATGCCATGTAGTGGACTTAGGTGATGTTGTTATTTACATCTATTTGATGCTTAGGTTAGAAAATCACTTCTTACAAATCTTCTATTTAATAGAGAAAAGTGCAGTTTCATCGTATTTCAACAATAGTTATGTGTTTCAGTCAAAGCTTGGACACAAAGTACATCTCTCTTCTTTCTTTAATGGTATCACGTCAACGTTCAAAAATTTTATTTTAAAGCTAGGTGAAATGCAATAAGGACATTTCAATATGGAAGATTATGTCGTGCAAGAAATAAAAGCTGAAAGGGCGACTAACTACTAAATGACTCATTACAAAATGGCTCATTACAAAATGACTAATTACAAAACAACTCTCTACTTATTTCCGTTTTTTCTGAATCTCTTCGGCTTTATCCAGTATCATCAAAAATCTTCCTGTATTCGGTCCCTTTTCCAAGTCTTCCCAAGCTAAGAATGTTTAACAATATATAGGATTGTGTTCATAATCGTTTATTCTTGGATTCATTACGTTGCCAGTAACTAATGAAGCTTCGGTCAGCTGGATTTCCAGGAGTAAACAAAATTTAAAAAAAAAAAAAAACAATGAAAAAAAATGGTCAGCTGGATTTCCAAGAGTAAACAAAATTTAAAAAAAAAAAAAAAAACAATGAAAAAAAATTCCTCATTACTAGGAGAAAAAACACAGGTAAATGGCATACTCACCAAACCCAAAACGAAGGGTGGATGGCATGAGCAGCTGCCCCGGTAGAAGGGCGACAAGACAACCACGGGGGGCGCCATTATAAGCGAAAATCTGTTATGTTTTGCCTTTGGGTGCGGGGAGGGGGCAAGATTAAAAGGTCGACTAGGGCGCCGATATGCATAGTTTAGGCTCTGACAATCACGTACATTTTCTGCTGATTATTAAACCATTCTTTTGATAGTGAACGTCCATCCGTCTGTTTAGCATAAAGGGTTGTCTTTAGTCTTGGCTTGTTTGTTGTTCTTTTATTTGTTTGTTTGTTTATTTATTTTTTAGCTTGTTTGTCTGTCTGTTTAGTTGTGTCTTTTTTGTTGTCGTTAAATAGCCTTGAATGGTATCCAGAAAAAGAGATTACAATTATAATATTTATTCCGAATGGTGGACGATGGACGATGCAATCGCTGAGAGGAAAGCTGTGACAAGTAATGAACGCACCGGCTGTGATGCTGATAGACGTCATGACATTGTTATGCATTGCTCACACAGCCTACTGGATCAAATAGCGCAAAGGTTAATGTCAGTGTGGTCCCTCCGAGATGTGATTGCTGGGGGTAGGGCATTGTGAGTGGGGGCATAGGCAAATGCCAGGGGGGGGGGCAAAATTAGATGGTGCTGATAGAGGAAATCGGTCAAGCCGGCAATTAGAATAACATTTTGTCAGTTTATTCCTAGGCTGTCGAAGTGTTGGGGGGGGGGGGGGGGGGGGTGGGGGGCATATTCCTACGTCCTCTCTTTCCCTAAAATGAGTTCCCCGACCTGTTTTTCATACAGGAAACAAGAAGATCATCTGAACATCTCGAGCAGTTTCAGGAAGTAATTTAATACGCACTGGCCACCAAGGTTTCAGGTAGTAATTTAATGCGCACTGGCCACCAAGGTTTCAGGTAGTAATTTAATGCGCACTGGCCACCAAGGTTTCAGGTAGTAATTTAATGCGCACTGGCCACCAAGGGGTCGCCGATTAAGAAAGAATGCAGGCTGCCCCCATCCTTACTGGGGTCATGAAGATGAAATAACTGCCTTTGACCTCCGACTTCAATAAGATGAATAATTTCATTTTTGGATGATGAACAGATTTTTTCACCATTAAATTTTCATCATCAGCTGTAATCAAGACCACTAACCTGCGTCTGATTGATGGTCCAAACACTTATCAATTGATCAGAAAAGATACAACGGTGTAACCGGAGCAAAAAAAGGGATCGATTTACGTAACTGTATTTCCTGTCCGAGAAGCCACTGAGGACACACAGCCCGATTAAATGCCTTGTTGGAACGTTTCCCTTGTGGGCTCACCCTTTACTCCCCAATATCTAAATACAACTTAAGACATTTTTATTTAAAAGTGCACGCTAAATGTTTAAAATAGGTCGAAAACTAATATATCATTTCTGCTTGACCTAGATTTGACACATTTATTGCAACTAAGTTTGAAAAGAATCCTATGTGCCCTGTGGCATGTTGTAGACTTCACGAACTACATTCTCTGAAATCGGAATGATACAGAGAAGATTGACATGATGGACGCTAACCAAGGTTGATGTGGAAGTTTCAGGAGGCAGTTTCAACATTTTTTTTTTCTGGGGACTTGATGTGTCAATACTAGAGAATGGGACTTAACAAAACTCATGGGTTGGAGTTCAGCCAAAACAGAGAGCAGCAAAAAAGAAAATACCAGCACCGTGTCAACATGAAATGGGGCGCATCTAAGAGAAGGGAACTGATAGCAAGCAAAACATATTTATATTTAGATCATAGTGGCTCAAAGAAAATTCCGGAAACTCCAGCGATGTACCCTTGGTTTGCACAGCTACATGGAGAAAAGGCAGGCGGTTTGGGGTGGTACAGCAAGGGTTACTGCTGACTAGGAACCAAGTCTCTGTTTCACGGGAAAACCTACACCAATCGTCTCCTTGGTATAACGGGACGGGAACAAAAGCTACCTTGTTTTATGATATACAGCGCTAATTTTAAAGGCCCAAAATCTACAATACCTTTCGCGAGACGATGGGGTAGATATTGTCATTTCATCAAATGTTTTACGAGGCTGATATTGGAATGTCAGTCTCGGCCCGCGAGTCTTGACTCCTGGTTAAGTTTGGCCCTCCGTAAGGATACTTTTGTTGCAATGGCTTTTTTATCACGATCAAATATCACTGGATAATCAAGCAACAACAACTTTAATAAAATATTTTATTAAGATTTTATATCATAACTAATATAGAAAAGAAAGAACAAATAAATCTTTGTTTAATCAAGCAACAACTTTAATAAAAATATTTTATTAAGATTTTATATAATAATTACAATATTAAGAAAAAATAAATCTTCTATAACGAAAATGATAGAAACCAGCTAATACATCAAACCATTTTTTTTTATCCCGGGCTATCCCTCCCCCCACCCCCACCCCCTTTTCCATTATGGCTCTTTGTGGGGAAATGACTTAAATTGGTTGATAACTCCCGTGTGAATCATCACCTGCTTGTCCCTACGTGTCTGGTGGGTTCAGATTACCAAATGAAAACAGCCACATAGCGCCGCATCCTTGTATGTATTGGAAGATTTGTTGCGATAACTCTATGTAATACCCCGCCCAGGCCAACTGGTTTCACAACTTACAACGAAACCACACCATTTTACTCCTTCAGATGTCATACAACAGTTGTGTCATAGGGGTAAGGATAATCAAGTAGGGTGAAATTGCTTTATTTGTACCCTTTTTTTTTTTGTACTTAAACAATTAAAGCCTTTCGCTGCATTTGACGGCGAGACGAAGTTCCTAAGAAAGAGGTTTCGTACCAAAATAAGCAGCGTGAAGAGGCGCCTTCGCTGGTAAGGACATTACAGGAGAAAGGAGAAACTTCGTAAATGGAAATAACTCTGAAGTGTTGCGGTTGGGGGGGGGATACATAATGGGCATCTACTGATGCGGGATGGTGCATGCAGAGAGGTAATATGAGGGAGGCCAACATCTAAATTGGAGAATGGGACATCACCTTTCCGGCTGGAAAACAGTAATTTATTGGGTAGAATAATAGGAAGAAGATGCGTGAAACGATGCACTTGCAGCATCACAAAGTAGACCAACTTTCAAGGTTCTCCTGTTAGAAGTGCAGCCGAAACTGAATTCCAAAATCAGCATCATAAGCCATTCAAGAAAATGTCAAATACACCGACTCCGTTTTTTACTCATTACATATTCGTAACATTTTATCAACATCCATTTCATTGATAGCCATTTTATCAACATCCATTTCATTGATAGCTATTTTATCAACATCCATTTTATTGCTAGCCCTTTTATCAACATCCATTTCAGTGATAGCCGTTTTATCAACATCCATTTCATTGATAGCCATTTTATCAACATCCATTTCATTGCTAGTCATTTTATCAACATCCATTTCATTGCGAGCCCCTTTATCAACATCCATTTCATTGATAGCCATTTTATCAAAAACCATGTCATTGATAGCCATTTTATCAACATCCATTTTATTGATAGACATTTTATTAACATCCATTTTATTGACATACATTTTATCGACATCCATTTCATTGATAGACACTTCACAGACGTTCATGTCATTGACAGACACCTCATCAACATTCATTTCATTAATAGATACTTCATAGACAGCCATTTAATCGAAAGACACTTCACAGACATCCGTATCATTGACAGGCACCTCACAGACATCCATTTCATTCTTAGGCAGCTCACAGACATCCATGTCATTGACAGACACCTCACAGACATCCATGTCATTGACAGACACCTGACAGACATACATTTCATTGACAGACACCTCACAGACACGCATTTCATTGACAGACACCTCACAGACATCCATTTCATTGACAGACACTCTTACGAAAAAAATGCACTTGTTCGAAATGTTCATTCCGAAGTTGCTTCAATGAGGGCTGTTAGTAAGTTGGTCACTACGATCCTTAAATGAACTCATGGCTCGGGGATTTAATATATACATTTACACTTTAAAAAATCATTAAAAATACGAATTTGAAACTGATACAGTATTAAAAATATCTACATTTTACATGCAAGATAGCGCGTTGCCCACTGGCATTCTATGACTCTATAGTTATAGTCCTTTCCGATGTACCACTGTTGTGTTATTTTATTGTTTTCGAAAATTCCCGGAGTTGTAAATGCTCGGTCGTCTTAAAGTAGTATATAAGCAGCAATAGAAGTGTGCCCACAGATACTACTTACCAGCTAAGTGCTATTTCTTATTTTTATTTTTATACCGGTTTTTCTGTTGTTTTGTTCGCTGACGAAGGCTTTCTGCCGACACGTTCGCTGTTTTGTTGCGTTTATTTGTTCAGGTTTAACCCTACTCTGTTTTACTCATTTTATTTTGTACTAACCTGATTGCAGTCTCTCCCCTTATTACCCCTTGATCAGAAAGAGGAGCAATATCATTACGGTGGTCATTTTGGGAGATACACTGAAGAAAAAACTTCCTGGCGTTATGAGCGACAAGATCTCTTTATGAAGGTGTCGTTTCCATTTCATTTTTATGGACCAAAGGTTGTTCATTAAATAGTGGCGATTTTTTTTTCTTTAAAGAACCCGCAGCCGTGATAAACAGCATCAAGTAAATACAATTACAACTTTTAAAAAATCAAATGGGGAAAAAAACACGTTTGACGTATTTCAAAAGTCTAGTGTTGGCTACGGTGTCTGTAAATAAAAGAGAAATTAGATTAATTTAAAAAGCAGGGTCAAATCGATAATTAATCCATAAAGTTGTTCTTGAAAGTTCATTGACTCTGTGGATGGCAGTTCGTCGCCAAACCTTATTCCATTAATTCAATTAAGGATTTAAATTAAATTTCAAATTTAAATGAGTTGTTGTTTTTCTTCTTTTATTTAAGCTTTCCGGTGCGTTCATTGGTTTACGTGACAATGTCGTTTCAGTAGCTCTGCCGTCATGTGTCCAACAATCCTGGTTTGAGTAGCTGTCTGTCCAACAATCCTGGTTTGAGTAGCTGTCTGTCCAACAATCCTGGTTTGAGTAGCTGTCTGTCCAACAATCCTGGTTTGAGTAGCTGTCTGTCCAACAATCCTGGTTCGAGTAGCGGTCTGTCCAACAATCCTGGTTTGAGTAGCTGTCTGTCCAACAATCCTGGTTTGAGTAGCTGTCTGTCAACTAATGTAATTTTATTATTTTCATCTTTTTTCTTACCTTCATTCGGCAATTTTTTTTAAAGACTGTAGGGCAGCGGTTCTCAACCTGTGGGTCGCAACCCCCTTGAGGTCACATGACCCTTTCCCAGTGGTCACCTAAGACAATCGGAAAACACATTACTCTACAGTAATGAAGTAGCAACGAAAATAATATTTTGTTTGGGTGTCGCCACAACATGAGGAACTGTAACAAAGGGTCGCGACACTAGGAAGGTTGAGAACCACTTCTGTAGGGCAAGGGTACTCGAACTTTTGGGACAGCGAAGTAACATATCTGCTATAACATAAAGTAGCATATCTGCTATAACATAAAGTAACATGTCCGCTATAGCATAAATAAACATTTCCACTATAACATAAAGTAACATATTTATTATAACATAAAGTAACATGTCCGCTATAACATAAAGTAACACGTCCACTATAATATAAAGTAACATGTCCGCTATAACATAAATTAACATGTCTGCTGTAACATAAAGTAACATGTCTGCTATAACATAAAGAAATTGCAATTTCGAAACGGATACAGTTGAAATTATTATAATTTTAAAGACTAATCTTTTCATACCAACAATTAAGCACCTTCATTGAAACAGTCATTGACACAATCAGTGACAGTCATTGACACATCAAATGAAAAGATGTGGCAACACTTTTCCTCATTGAAAAACAATCGACATATTTTACATTACTTAGGTGCTCATCCCTTTACGCCGCCTGGGGCATAGGCCGTCTTAAAAAATGTGCCTTCATCTGCGAGGGTAACTTTCTTTTCCAGTGGCCTTCAGATGTGCCCAACACCTTGCGGAGAGTGTGTGTGTCCTTTCCACCTACATCTTTTCTTTCTGATGGCTTCAGCAAAAGGTACGTCCTTTCTAATAAGTCTTTGTTGGTGATGGTGTTAGGCCATTTTATGGTCAGGATCTTTCTGAGGCAGGTGTTTGTGAAGGTCTGCTGCTCCATGTTGTCCCCTGAGTCTCGGCTTACAGTGGAGAAATAGCATCAACCTCTAACATGAAAATAACGTATACTTTTCTCTCCGACTTAGTGTCAGTTCACATGATAAAATGTTCGATCATGTATTTGATGCAGTTTTTGTATGAAGCCTTGTCACAACGTTTACATTACTCTTTGATCTATTTCCAATTTCTGCCCAAAAAGAGACACCACGCAAAAAAAAAGTGCGTTCATACAAACATTTGACATGAAATTTGAAGCTAATTTGATCGTGTGAACTGACGCTTGGTAAAAAAAAAATTAAGTGCACAGCTTAACCCTAGGTATATTACCCCATGGCCCACTACGATTGGTCTCGTCTGCCCAAAAAAATATTTTTTTTAAAAAATAACATTTTAAAGTTTATTCCACATTTAATTAGAATAATTTTGTTTCAAGGAATGTCTTACTTCTCTTTTGCACATACTTTCTTTGCGTAGTGCATTTAAAAAAAAAAAAAAAACTTTAAGAAAATTATGTTCTACTTCCTAGTGCGTTTAAACTAATCTTTATGTGTTAAACTACTGTTTTATTAAAACAAGGAATAAGCAAAACAAAGTAACAAAGAAACAAATCATTGAATATTTTAATATTTCTTTTTTTTCTTTTTTTTACTATTAAAACAATGGCGGCGGCCATGAGGGAACTTCCCATCTACTCAAGTTACTTGATAAAACTTGCATCCAAGTAACACACTTTAGAAGAATCCCAACTAGTGCTAACTTCGATGAGTTTTATTTGCTCGCCTACTGAACACAGCATTATAGCCATACACACATACCTACAAAAAGTATTCATAGTAGATATTTAATTAAAAAGTATGGAGATTACCTTATCCCAAACTCGTCACTCCATGTACGCAGTAATCATCTAGTGTGTTCACTTTGATTTAAAACGGATCTCGCAGAAGGTTTGAGGTGGGTTTCTTTAATGCCTCCCATGTCATGCGTAAAACGAAAGATCATCAAAATAATAAAATAGAGTCCGTTCATATAGCCGACTTTTCAGCAAACCAGCGTTCGGAAAATCGAAGCTCTAATGTCTTCTTGTTTTTTGTGTCCGTGAGGAGCTTGAGCTTGACTAAAGCACAAAGTAAGGGACGTCTTGAAATGAGACAAACAGAAAACAAAGAACTAGTTTGCTAAACGTCGAGTGTTATGGTCTCAGAATTGTTTCAATTTTTTTTTTTTTTTTTTTTTTTTTTAAATATTGGTCTAAATTCAGTTTCGATGTTGAAGAGGCTTGATCATTTTAATTTCCTTCCATAACAAAATGACAGCCGGCTTGGACTTCAAGGGACGATGAAACTGTGGAATCTCTGGCGTCCACCTGAAACAACTGACACTCCCCCGTCCCAGGGAACCAATTGAAGGCTGTACACTGTGCGTGATTATCAATTTGTGAGAAGCACTGTGCTGTGTGCATGACATGACGTCAGTGACGTTCGTTGTCATGATTGGCGCCATTTTCAATATTCGGTTCAATTTCATGATGAATGACGATTCCTTGTAGTACGCGTCGTTGACGTACACTTCCAATTCACAAATATGAAAGAACTCTTTCGTGAACCTGCAGATGAACATCAAATACGGGATTAGGAAACACTGTTGAAATGAATGAATTGTTCTTGGATTTTTGTTCATTACCGTTTTTAGGGATCACATTGCGAACTCGGAAAATATTTATTATTTTCGGTAATGACAATAAAAAAAATTTGTCACACCAAATATGTCAACATC
Source organism: Lymnaea stagnalis (assembly GCA_964033795.1). NCBI lineage: Eukaryota > Metazoa > Mollusca > Gastropoda > Lymnaeidae > Lymnaea > Lymnaea stagnalis. Next base: position 823,478 of record CAXITT010000073.1, read on the forward strand.
ATCATATTTATCCAACAGCCGCTTTGGCATTGCCCTTCGGATCGAGGCCATGGTGAAAAAAAAACAAAAACATGTATGCTCTTCGCAACTTAGTCTTTGCGGGTATATAGGGTAGTGGTTCAGTCTGGTATCTTTGGACAGGTAATTTAGACATGCCTCCTAGAGCAAGCATTTTTTTTTTAAAGAGCAAGAAACAACAATAATCAAAATTGATTTTTCTGTTTTTCACAGGCATGTCTGAAGATGGAATGAAGCATCATGATACCAGTTATTTGGTCACAGCTTTAATAATAGCCGAAGCGTTCATAATCCTGATATCAATTTTTTTACGACAACTATAATGATTTCGTATCAGATTTGTAATAATGATATCAATTATTTGATGACAACTATGATAATTCCCGATGAGATTTGTAAGCAGAAAGTGAATCGAAGAGGTTCATGGTCTTCTTTAAAAAAAAAAAGAGATCAATATGTGTCATGATTTCCCCATTCAATATGATATTTCTAACGACTCACCAACAAACGGCTCACCAACAAACGTCAATGCGAATCTAAATTTAAAACATACTAACCCGCAACAGGACAGATTCAAATTTTTACACTGTGGTAAGTGCTGGAAGAAATTAAAAAAAAAAAAGCAAATTGGGTGAAGCTGCTTATAAGTCACGCGACTTTAAGGGGCTCTTTGGTAGTGACTAGTGACCCTATTTTTGTACACGGAATTGAGGAATTTTCGGAATGCAATTTACCAAAAAAACGGTATTTGTAATTATTTTCAAACCGATCACGTGATATCGCGTGCTTTGCCTTACAGTACTAGGACCTGACAATGCGATAATTAGGTATTATTATATTTTAAAACCGTTAATAACCACCTCTATCACCACCCCCCCCCACCCCCAGAAAAAAACAATAACAAACAAACAAACAAAAAGCAAACAAACCTTCCTTCACGTGATTCAGTTTATCTTCATCTTTAGTTTCATGTCATGTGTTCTCTTTAAGAACTAATCATTGGCTTGGTGTTTATCGGTTGTTTTATATTCTTTGCAGCGCTGTATTTCTTACAAAATTATAATAACTAAGTGCATGTTTAGCAATGAATCGTATTGAACGCCCACCTTCATGTGGCCTAAAGAAAACATTTTCTTTAATAATATGTCTCTGAATTTATAAGATTTCCTTGATTTTCGCTATCAATAAAGACATGTCAGACAGGCACATTATTAGCTTGATAAACGTTAAAATATTTTGTTTTACATTTTCTCAAGTTGGTGGTCTGGAGTTCAAATCCAGCCAAAGCCCAGTCACACAAAAACATCACCAGCATCCCGGGGGGGGGGGACGCGTTAACCTTGGATGGCAACTCATCTAACTCTGAAATCAAACCCGGAGATGGAGTCCCGAAGGCGGATAGCATTGGTACAGTGAAACATTCCGACAGAGTTCAAATCCAGCCAAAGCCCAGTCACACAAAAACATCACCAGCATCCCGGGGGGGGGGGGACGCGTTAACCTTGGATGGCAACTCATCTAACTCTGAAATCAAACCCGGAGATGGAGTCCCGAAGGCGGATAGCATTGGTACAGTGAAACATTCCGACAACTCCTGCGACGTCAGTGGTGCCAAGCTGTATCACCCAAATGATGTTCAGTTTGGTTATCCAGCGGCGTGGAAAGAGGCGATTAGCTGTTGGGAACCAGATTATCTTCCTTGAAGAATAATCCCAGGCCATGTGGGGTCCTCCGAAGCCCACACAACATTGTGACGGTCGGATGCAAAAAAAAAGTGTGTGTATGGGGTGACCGTTATCAAGGACCGAAACTCTTCCAACCAGCGCTTCCAGCTTCTTCTTGGTATTTGTTTTATTTTATTGAGTTTTCTGATGACATTTTTTTATTGCTGCCAGATCAGTCAAGGCTCAAAATGGCTTTTGGTACTCAAATGAATGGGTTTTTTTTATACTCTTTCCAGGTCAGAAAGGCTCAAAATTACCGTTTTTATTCAAATGATAAGCTGCAACATACAATGAAACCCAATGGCGGCGGTAAATTTGTCAAACGAATCAGCATGACACATGCGGGTGCTACTGATCTGCTGATAGATCACTTAAAATCATGTCCAAAACCAATGAGGACATCATTGTATCGATATATCTCGATGAAAAGCAACACGCCCTAAAGAGTATATCAGCTGTGGCTTCGTTTACTGCCAGCAATCGTTTATTGTTCTACGAATTAATCATCGGCCAACAACCCAAATTTTCAGCTAATGAACGAGCACGTTCATAAAAGCTATGTGAATATTGAGCACCACTTTGCAAAACGGCCTATGTATTCGTGGTGACTTAAAAAAATTTAAAACTTATTTTCAATATTCTGGCAATAAGAGTCATTAAAAAAGTAGACTTAATCTGAAATGTTTGAAATCCGAAATCCTTTTTGACTGACCAAACTAATGGGGGCTGACTTTGCACGATCTGTGACGCCCCCGGGAGTGATCATTGACTTCATCGCCCCAACTACAAAAAGAACCAAACAATATATAAATTAACATAAATTAACAGCCGATCTTGAAAGGAAAATAAAGGCGATGGAGATGAGATGCTTCAGAAGCATTTTTGGCATCTGCTATAGAGACCATATCTCCAATGATACAGTGAAAGAAAGGGTTCGTCAGGCCATTGGGGAATACGAGGACCTACTCGTTACTGTGAAAAAAGCAAATTACAATGGTACGGCCACGTAACAAGGAAACACGGGCTTGCCAAAGAAATATTACAGGGCACCACAAGAGGAGGGAGAAGAAGAGGAAGACAAAGAAAAATGTGGGAAGATAACATCAAAGAGTGGACAGGACTAACACTGGGCGATGCAGTGCGTAGTGCTGAAGACAGAGGGGAATGGAGGAGGATGGTTCATATGTCATCTGTGGCGCCCCAACGGTCCAAGGACTAAGGGACATGAGGATGAGGAACATAAAACATGTCAGATTACACAGTTTTCAGAGTTTCTTGTGAAAACATCAGCTGTCTTGTGTCTCGTGATCTTCTGTTATCCGGAAACAAAAAGTTTTGTTACAAGCTGTGGAAAATGCAATCCCTTCACCAAAAAAAAAAAAAAAGCTGTGCCCCCTGAGATGAACAGACCGTACTAGCTCTTCCTACGCCAGTGATTACTTACCAATAATGAAATCCCTTTCGGATTCACAAAGCTGTCTTGTGTCTCGTGATCTTCTTTTATCCGGAAACAAAAAGTTTTGTTACAAGCTGGGGAAAATGCAATCCCTTCACCAAAAAAAAAAAAAAAGCTGTGCCCCCTGAGATGAACAGACCGTACTAGCTCTTCCTACGCCAGTGATTACTTACCAATAATGAAATCCCTTTCGGATTCACAACCTTTATAGTGAACTCAACTTCATTGTTGCTTCAAAAACCACACCATCAATGCACCAAAGACTTACATGATAAGGCGCACAAATCTGCCAACAATCGGGCTGGGACATTGCCACGTGAATGTCCCGCTGGACAGTGCCGTGCTCTGGTTGTAACATATTTGACCAGTAACCGATGGAAATTTGGGCAGCTGCCTTGGATCTGTTTTGAAAATATCGATTGCAAAGTTTCTTAATCTCGTCGGATTTTCGTAGCTGAAAAGAGATCAAATAGACGATGTTTTGTTGGGTTTTTTTTTTCCCAAGTTTTGTTACTTGTCGAAGAGGGCCGTTTTCATGAATTAAAACTCTTAGAGTTCAGCCAATCAAAAAAATTTTTTTTACCGTTATTATGTTAAGAAAATTTAATCTGCGGCTTTTTTAAAATTGGAACTTAGACGAAGAAAACGAAACGAAGGGCTGCAAACCAGTATACAAAGGAAAAAGATACCAAAGCTAATACTATTAAAAAATAACCTATTTATTTAAATAACCTATTTATTTATACTAACACATCTTGATTTTTTTTTTTTTAAAGGAAAGAAAAAAATCAAATATATAGAAAGGAAAAATCATTTTACTTACAGCCATTGAAATAAATCATAAGTGAAAAGTAAAACTATTAAGCCACAGACACTCAGGGAAAAACTTGTAAGTGTTGTATGCTCTAGTATCTCTTGTCTCGTATGTGTTCTTTTGACGTCTGGTACGTCTACCGTATTTACTGTTTACAGTCAGTGAATCAGAACTTTCCAGCACAGAAAATTCAGAAATTCAGTCGCCGGAGAGCAGCTATGCAATGTAAACCCTTCCGGAAACGTAAACAAATTTTCCCGCTCAAGGCCGGTGGGGGAAATTTTGTGAAGACATAACAACTACTATAAAGGATGTCCGCCATGGCGGGAGCCACAACTACGCAGGGCGAACAAAAAACTAGGTCAGCAAACACGCTATAACAAAACTTTCTTAATTTAGGGACAAATTTAAAATGAATGAATGGTTAAAAATCTTGGAATGAGATGGTAACAAATGACTGATTGTAGATTGCCGTGATACTGGTACCAACGGCTGTCAGAGGGATTCTCAGAACAGCAAAAGTTACTTGTGTGCCTTAGGAATGGCGTCACGTCAAAAAAAATCGTTTCAATTTAAGAGCAAGTGTTTTTAAAAAATATCCCTTTAAACTGGTCCCTAGTTGTTGGCATCGGGGATAGACTGGTTTTGGTCGGTTTAAATAATATCGATTGTTAAACATCAGCGACAACTTCAGATGCCTGCATTAGAAAGAATATGACTTAAATAGTAACCTTTGGGTATTCTCAAGAACTTTACTTCATAAGCCATATGGATTCAAAATGAGATGGTAGCGGCTCATTTCATCGACAGACACTTCATAGACAGCCGTTCCATCGACAGACACTTCATAGACAGCCATTCCATCGACAGACACTTCATAGACAGCCGTTCCATCGCCAGACACTTCATAGACAGCCGTTCCATCGACAGACACTTCATAGACAGCCATTCCATCGACAGAAACTTCATAGACAGCCGTTTCATCGACAGACACTTCATAGACAGCCATTCCATCGACAGACACTTCATAGACAGCCGTTCCATCGACAGACACTTCATAGACAGCCGTTCCATCGACAGACACTTCATAGGCAGCCGTTCCATCGACAGACACTTCATAGACAGCCATTCCATCGACAGACACTTCATAGACAGCCATTTCATCGATAGACACTTCTGAGACAACTATTCCATCGAAAGATAAGATACTTGATAGACAGCCATTTTATCGATAGACACTTCATTGTCAGCCATTTCATAGCCAGACATTCCATTGACAGCTATGTCATCGACAGTTGAATTCTGAAATGTATCAAAGAGGGCTGGTAAGAAGTCTCACCCTATGGTCCTTGGATTAACTCCAGGCTAGGGAGTTTAGAGCGGCTCCTTTTTAAGCCCACGAGTTGATCTTGTCTTTCATAAGGAGAAGCATGTAAACCAGTTGGAAAACCACGTCGAACCGAATATCTTGCCATCTCCTGAATGAAAAGTGGAGGAGCAGTTTTAAATGTACCTGCCCTAAACCAACCAATCAGCTGAATCAAACACAATAAGATGTCTTTATTTCTTTATGTGGAAAAAAATATTTATTTCGCTCTATCGACTCGAAAGCTTGACGGGAAGTGAGTCAATTAGCCATCCGAAGATTTTGCCACCCAGCCGGTCAGCCAGCCACAAACAAAAAAGTAAAGTTAATATAAGGATTTTAAAAGTCGCTGACACTTTTTTTTTTAATTGACATTAAAAATAAGAATTTCAAATTGATGCACTGTTAGATGAAAATTTTTTTTACATCTTAGATAGCGCACGGCGCAGTGGCATATTGTTTACTGTAAAGTTTATAATCCTTTCCATTGATCTACTGTTGTCTTATTATTATTTTTTTCGACTATACCTTGAATTATATATCGTCGTTCGTCTAAAAGTAGTATATGGCTGGCGTGGTCGAAACCGAGTTCAGTCCCTATCCAAAGCTGAAACAACACCAGCACCCAGGGTCGATGGGACTCGTTGAGCATGAATGGCAACTCTGAAATCAAACCCGGAGGTGGAATCCCGTAGGTGGTATGACATTTTCACAATTGAAAACTCTGACAACTGCTGTGACGTAGAACGCATAAAGAGCACAGTGAAACACAAACACGCATACTGCTTGTCATCTACTGCATCTTGGTCTAACTCCAGTCGTCTTGTCATGGGATGATATGATCATATAGGCAAGGACGAGAGGGTGAGAATTGAGCAGCTCTCCCTAACTTTAGTCGATGCTGCTTTTCAAGTCGAAAACTGTCTTCGTCATCTTTAGCATATCTTTATTAGATATTAAGTACAAGCGCCGTCTCATCCATAGACAACCTCAGTCATAGTACGAGTCCCCAACACCATTATATATTTCAGTGGATATTTGTATATGTAATGTATATCGATGAAATGTTTATGTCGACGTATTGTCTGTCGATGAAGTTCAAATTTCATGCAATAAAGACCGAAAGTGATTTTCTGATTTTGGCCGAAACCGAAACTAGGCCGAAATTTTTAAAAATGACTTTCGGCCGAAACCGAAAGTTAACATTTCTGTTTCGGCCGAAGCCGAAATTAAACCGAAATTTAATTTTTTGGTTTCGGCTAAAACCGAAATTAGGACGAAAGTGATCAAATGACCACTTTCGGCGCCGAAACCGAAGCTGAAGCCCAAATTCGGTTGGTCTCTAATGTCAATGATTTAATCTGTCTTTGAAGGCCAGTCGGTGTAATTTCTGTCGATGATACGTATGTCGATGAAATATCAGTGAGTGGTAAGTGTCTGACGATGAAATCATTTAACCATGAAGAGGCTTTTATGAAGTGTCAAGGAGCAGGAAACAAACTATTTCAATTTTTATCTAGAACTCTAACCTTAGCCTGTTTAGAAATAAAAAAAAGTCAAACCTGTTGGTTACCACCAGCTTCACTATCACGAACTGTCCCTTTAGGTCCACCATCCACCACGGTGTAGCGTCGTTCTGTGTGTGTTGACAGTAACCCGTTGTGTGACCGTCGTTGCCGAAATAAGGGTAGAAGTTCTGGTATAAGGAGCTCTGGTAGGCCGGCTTGTACAGGGCAGCGTTATACAGGGCGCCACCCGCCGAGGATGTGGCGCGATCAAAGTTTATCAGAAAGAGGAACACTATCATTACGATGGTCATTTTCGGGGCAGATTCACTGAAAGAAAACTTCCTGGCGTTATGAACGACATGAGAACTTTATGAAGGTATAATCTCCAATTTCTTGTTGTGTAACAATTGTTTTAAATTAAACATTGGCGGTTTGTTTGTTTTTTAGACCCTGCGGCCATGATGTTGATAAACAGAATTAACTAAATACAATTGAAATTTTTAAAAGCAAATTGTTAAAAAAAAATTGATGGATTTCAAAAACATAGTGCTGGTTACGATGCCTGTAAATAAAGGAGAAATTAGATTAATTGAAAAGCAGGATGAAATGGAGCATTGATCAATAAAATCGTTCGTGAGTGTTCATGGGCTCTGCTGATAGGAGTTCGTCGTTGAACCTTTATATCAATCTACAATAAAGGACTTGAATTGAATTTCAATTAAAACTAGTTGTTTTTTTTTTTTTTTTTTTTTTTTTTTTTTTTTTTTTTTTTTTTTTTTTTTTTTTTTTTTTTTTTTTTGCTTTTTGAATTCTTCATCGTCCATCGGTTTTTTTAACAATGTTTGTTTCGGTAGCTATGTCGTCATGGGATCAAAAACGCCTGGTTTGAGAGTAGCTCTGTCGTCATGTGCCAAATAGGCCTGGTTTCAGCGCATCTGTCGTAATGTGTCAAATAGGCCTGATTTTAGAGTAGCTATGTCGTCAAGTGTCATATAGCCCTGGTTTGAGAGTAGCTCTGTCGTCATGTGACCAATAGGCCTAGCTTGAGCAGCTTTCCGTCAACTAATGTAATTTCATTATTTTGAACTTGGTTTGCTACCTTCATTCAGCATTTTTAAAGACTATCTCTCGAAATTTTGGGACTGAGGGCCGAAATATTGGTTTTGACATGTCCAGAGGGCCGGGCCCAACCCCTGGGGGCAATCCTACGTTCTCTTTATGCCTATACGTCACCAAAGTATCCAGTAATCCCCGTGTTGATTTTAGCCTAAATTTGATGTTAACGTATTGATTAAAATTTCACATAATAAAGTTTTATTATAAATCATTTTCTTGTTAGAATCATGACAGAAAATTACAAAGAACGGTCACTTTATTTTAGTAGTGACACATCACATTTTTTTGTTCACACTTTTTTTAGAAAATAAAAGCAGTATTCTTCAGTTTCTTGGTTGATGGAAAAAAATTACTTGTGAGACTTGTGAGTAATGGATCAGACTTTGACTACTGAAAATTTCCCGGTAGTGTGATTTTATGAAGTCAGAGCGAATAGCTTTGCTTTTTCTAGATTTTTGCATGTTATAAGGATGCCAAATTTTGTCTTGATCGAGTAAAATGATTGACACTGAATAAATTGATCCAAACATTTTCAAGACTTCAACTGATTGTTAATTGTACAAATTTGGTGAGGGGGGCGAAGTTGTCGGTACAAAGGGTTTCGGGCCACATAATCTGAGTTGTATGAACTATGACCTCGTGCCCAGTGGCGTAGGAAAGGGATGCGGGGGGTGGGTGGTTCGTCACAGGGGGGGGGAGGGAGCCTATTTAAAAAAAATATTTTCAGTGTCGACATTGTCGGCCTACTCTAGAATTGATTTCGTTACTCTAGAATTGATTTCGTGGAAAGATGGCGGTAAAAATCTTGGCTCGTTCAGGGCGGCCCTATCCATAGCCAAGCCACTTGGAAGCACCAATCATAGCCATAATACCGAGCAGCTATAGCTCCACCCTGTTCCTCCCCTAACTTCATTCTAGTTGTGGCGCCCTTAAGGGTATGCTTTTAGCCCCCCGCTGGGTTTCAAACCTGAAATGTATACACCCCAACTAAACATACACATTTAAAGGAAATAATATACTCACCAGCTGAAGATTGTCATCTTCCTTAAAAGCCTTAAATGCAGTAGTTGTTGTATCTACGTTTCGTTAAAGTGGCGTCGACACAGGCGTCTTGATTAAAGTAGGCCGGTAGAAAAATCAGGCGGCCGATGGCTCCCGAGTGAAAACAGAGAGAGAAGTCTGGTAAGGGGTGAACCACTAATCCGAAAATCGTTTAATTAATTGAAAAACTTGGGGTGCAGTGTGGCGTTACCTGAATTCAATGGGGGTTTTTGGGTTGATTTTTTTGGTGTTTTTTTCCCCCAGAAAATTTGATCCAGGAACGTCACAATTAAGAGGGGGGCATGGCATCCATCAGCGCGCAATGTAAGCCTCATAGCACCTTGTGCATCCGATATTCAGCAAGAACTTATTCAATTTATTATAACATATACCTTTATAGCGATTTAAAGACAGCTTAATTCCGCCTTGTGCCGACTTGCGACAGTAGACCGCACTTTTTCACAATATGTCATTCTTAAAACTCCAGGTATTCCAATTAAAAAAAATAAAATACCGGTATAAACATGCTATTATGTCAACAACATCAAATATATAGAGCGTAGCGATAATTTATTGGGTCCCCTGTTTCTCTCAATACATTAGGTCCCAGTTACAACTCTTTATTAAAAATGAAAATGTGACTCTTTTTTTTTCTTTTTATATTATTATTATTACCATATTCTTGTTTTATTGTTGAACAAATTTCCTCTCATTGGTTTTCATTCGTTAGCACGAGCTTCTCTATCACAAACTGTCCACTCAGGCCCACCATCTACCACGGTGTGACGTGGTCCAATGTCATGTTGACAGTGGCCCTCGGTAAAGACGTCCGTGTTATTACCGTAATTTCCCAAGTAAGCGTAATCTTTGTCGTGCAGGGAAATATGTACCAGTAAGAATACACCATCGTAGCTTTGGCCATTTTAATGGAGCATGTTTGGCCATTGAGCGTAAACACAACTTCTTTGGGTTTGCTGAATTGTTTCGATAATACATTTATTTGGGAAGTGATCAAAACAAAGTAAGATTAAACCTGAAAAAAGGAACGCAACTAAACAACCAACATGTCGGCAGGAAGCCTTCGTTAGCGAACAAACAGAAAAAAAAACAGATTAAAATTAAAATAAAATAACATGTATTTATTTAGAACAACAAAAGAACATTTTAGCAATCGGCAAATTAACTCCCCACCCCCACCCACCCACCCCCCCCCAAAAAAAAATATTATTTTTTTAAATTAATTAATTATTTAATTAATTTTTTAAATGTTACTAAAGGTTATTTAATCATTTTAAAAGTAAAAAAGTTCTGTATTTAAACGTTTGCACGTAAAGGGGGGGGGGAAGCATTCTGAAAATAAACAAAGAAACCCAATGGTGGTGTTGTTTATCCGCATCCATCTGAGGACAATGCTAGTGTCACATCGTGCTTTTAAAATACCAAATAATTTTTAATTAAAACAATTTATAAATGTTGAGCTTGAGAAATAGGTTTAAATTTTTTTAATTTTGAAATCTAACTTTATTATACTTTTTTTTTACAGAAACAACAAGGTTTAACCTAAATCAGGGATATGGTGTATGTTTCATCAATTTATTATAGAATTGAAATACTTGGCATTTCCTAGAATTAGAAAAGGGTATTATAAATTTGCACACTGCTTTTATCCTTTTAAAAATCATAAAATCAAGCATAAATAAAAAGTAATTTTTGTTAAAAAACGGCTCCACTTCTTTGCAAAGTATGTATTTAAAAATTAAACCTAATTAGACTTCTAACGAATAGGACATTGAAAGGAGAGTTTTTGAAACTTAATTTTAGTGGTTTTTTTTTCCAAATTTAGAAAATGTACCATTTCTTTTGTTTGAGTTTTGTTTATATTTCTACAGGTTTTTTTTTTTTTTTTTTTTTTAATTTTTTTTTTTAAAAATTTTTTTTTTTTTTTTTTTTTTTTTTTTTTTTCGGGTTTTTTTTTTTTTTTTTTTTTTAAATTCTAGTTTTAGAAAATGTATTTATTTTTAATTCGTCATTTTTAAAATAAAATATATTGATTGAGGAAAATAATATGTGTTAAAGTAGATCGAGGATTTTTACACAAGGTGTGATGTTTTCTTTCTTTTTTTTAAATCTAAAGAAATTTAGTGTTAGAAATTTAAAATAAACATTTAAATGTACCAAAATGTTAGGTCATTTTAACTTCTTGCGGATACGTCACACACATCTAAATATTTGAGGTATGTTGTAAACATATGTATGCTTAACAAAATTAAGTAATTCAATTTTAATTTACTTTCAAAATTCAGATTTAAAAAGTCGTAATTTTTAATTTTTTTTTAAACTGAGGCAACAAAATAATAAAGTAATTTGAAGATCTATTATTTAAACTATTAACAAGGGAGAATTCGTTATTTGCTTTATGCCGAGACAGAGTTTTTGCTCCGGGGGGTGGGGGGGCACTTGGCTTTCCGGGGGGGGGTGCCCCCCCCCCCGGAGATATAGCTGAAAGAAACCCTGCTGGGAACATTTGTGTAATCATTGAGGGGTATCATTGAAGAGCCAGGGGTTCTAACTGTTGGGATCTTTAAATTTATACGGTAAGAGTGTGTAGATGACAGGGGCAAAACTTAGGCGGCTGGGGGGGGGGATAATCCCTGGGGGGGGGGGGGCTCAATGAAAAGTGTGTTGTATGTTTACATATGATCCTTTAAATCTGTCAGTACATCTTCGGAAATAATTATATTATTAATAAAGTGAGGGGCAGAGATATTTTTTGTAAAAATAAAGTACGTACAATTTGGAGGTAATGCATTAAATACAGGGCACGGTAATCTACATTTCAGGAAACTTTGCTTAACACATTGTCATATCTGATTATGCCACTGAGACAATTAGCAGCACCCAACAATCTAAAAGTTCCACTAAAGTTGGACACTTCAAGGGTTAAATGGCTGCCAAGTAGTTAGGTCTACGAAAATTGATAAACAATTTCTGCCATAAAAAAAATAATAAAGCCTCTAATGGGAGACGAGTAAGATTGTTAATATTTCTTGTGCATAATATATGAGGGTTGGGACTTGTGAGGACTGGCCAATCAGAGTGTTTGGTGGGATCAGAAGAGGAGAGTGACAATGATGGAGAGTGCGCAGGTTATGTATCAGGATTTTGTGAAACTTATTTAACATTGTGGATATTGTGCATATATTATAGATATCAAAATTAGTCCCTGTTTAAACCGCATCTTTTCGAGTATTATTTATAACTAAATATAACAGTGACAGTTGCGACGACCTCAGTAAAAATTGATGAAACCGTTGTCTGGGACTGGACCCAGGGGTGGACTGGGCCGCCGGGACACCGGGAAGATTCCCGACGGGCCGCTAGGACCGGTGATATAATACAAATAAAAGTCATGAAGATAGGGCCGCTTTTTGTTTTTTTTTCCCGGACCGCTTTGATTTTTTCCCGGGCCGCTTGAACTCCCCAGTCCACCCCTGACTGGACCCAATCTCCCATCAAATAAATTGATGAAGCGGTTGTCTGGGACCACCAATCTCCCATCAAATAAATTTATGAAGCCGTTGTCTGGGACCACCAATCTCCCATCAAATAAATTGATGAAGCCGTTGTCTGCGACTGGACGCAATCTCGCAAATTCAGAGGTGTAGACCGTAGCGCCCTCTGGTGGGCGATTAAATCTCTCTCAGCCGATGGTCTTGTGATGACGCCCCAAGTCATTTTCATCATTCCAGACGCTTTAGGTGTGTCTATTCTCCCACGCCCTCAAGTGAGTTCTCTGACATTGCCTGACTGGCGATGTTTGACTGCTCATTCCTGGGTGTAGATAGAAATAGCTTGAGGAAATTTTGAATTCCACGGTACTATACGATGCAATTTAGTGTCCACAGTCCACACATACAATATATTTGGTACGAAAAACTAAGTGCCCAACTTATTATTTCTTTCTTCGTATTTCAATGACATTCAAAGATAACTTACATCAACCCCTTACATATTATGTGAATCATAACAAATGGTTGTATGGAGAGAAAGGTGAGAGAGACAGTTGTAAGTATATTGAAGCGTCTGGTAAATGGAAGTAGGGGGGTTCAGATGCAAAACCAAAGAAAAATGTTAAAGGAAAGACTATCACCAAAAATTGGAAAAAAAAATTTTTTGATAGTGTAGATATTGCAAAAATCTGGTTAAATGGCTGTCATAGATAAATATCTGATTGACATGTTTACCCCTGGCAATGAATGTATTTACAGATTACAAGAAAGTCTTTAAGCTCCCAGTTGCCAGAGATTTAAATATTAGGTAGCTTCAAAAGAGAAAACATCACACTAAAGGGAACATATCAAAATGCATTGTTTGTTAAAAATGGTTTTCATTTTAAAAAATGGTTATCAAACAAACCTTAAATACTTTGTGTAACAGCAAGTAACAAAACATTTATTTGGGAACTCACTTAGGTAGGATACAATAATTCCAGTGTTTCTACAGCAAAATAAAATAAGTGTGACTTTATGAATTTAAACTAACCTTTGCAAAACTAACTAAATAACGTGAAAAATAAACATTTTTATTCATTGTAATATTAAACGCCGGATTAGTTATAGATGAGCTATGTTAGAAAGGCTCTGAAAGTAAAAACTTGCTTTTGTGAACTAGCTCTTATTTTAGGAGTACTGAGACAGTGCCTCTTAAAATCATGGAGTTAGCAACATGCCTGTATAATCAGTAAAACCTAATAAGTTATCTATTTCGAGCTCATATTATCATTAAGCTGGTGTACTTCCTTGCCAAGTCTTTGCTGAACTATTGATACGTGAATGCAGCTTCTTAGTTGAAGTTTGTACAAAAAAATAATAATAATAATTTCAAGAAGTATTGAAACAATAGATCTGTGAATTGTTAAAATAAAAACTGTAAAAAGAATCAACGTTATTGAAACAGAATCCAATAAATGATGTTGTCCCCTCAGGTCCACCATCCACCACGGCTTGACCTCACGCAATGTATGTTGACAGTGACCCCCCAACCATGGTGTCCGTATTATCGCCGTCATTTCCCAGGTGAGGGTAGAAGATGTAGCTTAACGAGCTCTGGTAGACCGGCTTGTACAAGGCTGCATTATGCACGGAGGGTGTAACATGAAGTAAATTCATCAGCAAGAGTAACGGTAACAGCATCAAAACCGTGGCCAACTTGGTGGATTAGCCTGCTTCGTATTTCGGCGTAAACAAAAATTTATTTGCGCTCTGCAAGACTAGTTTCTAGCATGACGCTATGATCTCTCCATTCCCGCTCCCTTTATCAATCAAACATTCCTACATGACGACATGCTTGCTTTATTCAGATGCATACATCAAACGCATGTCACCGTTAGATATATTGATTGATTAGAAGTGCACATTGCTTATCATTCTTAAGCTTAACATACATATTGTGTGGTGATGTATTTATCAAGTGTAATTGTACTTCATTTCTTTGCTACTGGTAATTAAACTGTATAAACTATAATTCGTATAACACTTTTTATAAGAAAAATGTTTATAGGTAATATAAAAATAAGAAAAATCGACATCAATTAACAATGTTTACATGAGCAATGCAATTCAAAAGACGGAAGTCAACATAAAAAAAAATAAATCAATCCATAATATGTAAACATCCTCTTCTTCTTCTATATTTTGAGGGTCCAGGATCGATGTATTGATCATTCTGGCTCCTATGTAGAGTGGAATACAATGTCCTAAATTGATTGGAAAGGAACAATATTAATTTTGAAAGAACACTATTTTTAAAATAATCGCGCGGTTACTAAATTTAAAGAAACCTAAGAGTTTTGGCGAAATAGGCTATTCGCGATATGACGTCATTTGCGTGATTATTTATAACAAATTAATTTTAATTTTATTTCGCAATATTAACAACGCACTAAAAGACGCACTAAAAAGGACTGATGCTTGGGTTTTCACGATAAATGTGATTACGGTGTAATTCTTTGATTATGATATTATATTTTTAAATTATTTTTTTATAACTTTCAAACACATATAAAATGCTTAAAATAGTTCCTTAGTTAATATTTTAAATGTATTTGTAATTTATAATAATATAACTTTAACTTTTAATAAAATAAAAGCGGGTTTAAAATATTTTTTTGCGCATTTAAATTTATTCGATTTCCGTAAAATTATAGAAAATAACTATGATTGTTTTTAGGAATCCGAACGTACTTAAATCGTATAGGCTCTTTGGCGTTATGTCACTGTAGCTCATTCTTATATAATATGCTGATGTCCAAACCATCTTTAAACCGAATATTAATTAACACCATATTTAAATTGAGACTATTTTAATTTCCGAAAAGAAAATATTACTCACCAAACGAGTTGGCTTGGGTTATTTTATTTTTTTTTTAAATTATTTAGCGCACCGTTAGTTGTCGGGAATTATTTTTTGCTGGCTATCTAGAAGCAACTCAGTTTCCCATAAGGGTCTTTCGCAAATAACGTCACGTAAAAAATAACCTTTTTAGACACCCCCCTCTGTCGGAAAGTCTCACAAATTCTTTACCCCCCCCCCTACCTTTTTAGTGTCACGTCACACATAAAAAATCAAAACATACAAAGAATTTTCATAATTGAGCTAAGATTTTATTTTATTATTTAACACTAGAATATATGACCCAATTTTATCAGGATAAAAATGGTACGTCCTTTGCGATTATTTCTACCGGCTATTACAAAAACTCATCAAACCTTTTTAGACACCCCCCTCCGTCGGAAAGTCTCACAAATTCTTTTCCCCCCCCCCCTACCTTTTTAGTGTCACGTCACACATAAAAAATCAAAACATACAAAGAATTTTCATAATTGAGCTAAGATTTTATTTTATTATTTAACACTAGAATATATGACCCGATGTTATCAGGATAAAAATGGTACGTCCTTTGCGATTATTTCTACCGGCTATTACAAAAACTCATCACTATTCCTAACTTTAAGAAGAAGTATCTATGTAATGATATTTACGTTTCTAACATCATTAAGTTTTGACAAGTATTTATCTGCTTTATATTATACGTCTGCCAAACCCCCTTTCACGCCCCTAAACTACTTTTTTTCCCCTCCAAACATGACCTTAAATTACCAAATCTAAATTATCTCTAATTATATCATTATTTTTACTAAAGAAGTTAATTGAGGGACGATTTCTACGCCAGAGAAATACTTTAGATGTCATGTGTTGTTAAATGTTATGTCTACCCTACCTTTTTCGGGCCCTTGAGCTACAATTTTTTTCTCTCTAAAAATTGGGATAGCATGATCTTAAATTTATTTTTAAAAACTCTTATATTATATAAATTTATTTTATATTAACGGAATTTGATATATAGTTATCGTCATCAAAAATTTAAA
Source organism: Lymnaea stagnalis (assembly GCA_964033795.1). Taxonomy (NCBI): domain Eukaryota; kingdom Metazoa; phylum Mollusca; class Gastropoda; family Lymnaeidae; genus Lymnaea; species Lymnaea stagnalis. Next base: position 839,948 of record CAXITT010000073.1, read on the forward strand.
AAACATTTTGCCTTGCTTTTAAATTTTACATTAGGGGTCATCCATTAATTACGTTGACAATCTTTACGCAATTTTAACCCCCCCCCCCACCCTTGTCAACAACAGACAAATTTTCGATGACCACCCCCCCCCCGATTTAATTATGTCAACGTTATACCCCCCCCCCCACACACACAAAAAAAGGAAAATGAATTGTAATATAATCTAATAAATTTATAAATGCATTTTACTGATGTATTTTTAATAACACAAAATGGTACGAAAAACATTTTATTACATCTTTAGCTTGTTGAGTTTTTACACCTAACTTTTATAATGCAGAATCAATTAAAAGGTTGTTAAAGACTAAATATCATTGTTTGTGGAAGTATAAAAATGGTTGTCAGTATAGCTGACAATTATAGTATAGTTCCTAGCTGCTACTATCTTCCCATGGAGTAGCAAGGTGTTGCTCTATCGTAACAATGGGCATCATAGACATCATTTGGGTAGGGCAGGGGGCATTTGCCCCCCACCCCCACCCCCGATTTTTCCGGCTTTATTTAAATTTCTATGTACTGTGGCACCTCCAGTAATAAATAACTTAACAAGCCGACCAAGTTTTGGTTTTGCCTCCCCCTTCCTTCCCCTGAAATGACGTCCCTGATGGGCATAGTCTATAGTAGCTGATTGATCATTTTCATCTTGCAAAACTGATATACCAAACAAAACAACATCATCCTTATCTAACCATTCAGCACTTAAAAAAGAAGCATTGTCTGTGTGAGCAAAAATTGCAATAATCTGTCTCTGTCTTTGAGTTGGTATAGTTTTATTGAACACCGAGGAGTTGGTGTTGTTTTTTTTTAAATTGATCACCGTGCAAAATGATGTGTTAAGCATTCTATGGAGAGGATTAAAAGAAAAATGACAGATGAAGAGATGGCAATATTTGACTTCTCTTGTACAAACAAAGCACCGTATGCTAACATTCTGACCAACCATCTGCAGTGCACAGAAATACACAAATTAAATAAATATTATATTGTTAAAAGCTTCAACATATTTGACTACACTCCTTAAATTGTTTAAAATAATTTAAGAACCAGGCAATTTTTAAGATAAAAATGTTAATAGAAAAAACATGATTGTTGACGTCAACTAATCTAAACTCCACCCCTCCCACTTGTCAACAACTGTCAAACATTTCCACCCCCCCCCCCTTATTTTGTTGCCGTAATTAATTGACGCCCCCTTATCGGAAAATCGTAAAACAAGGAATTCTTTTATCTAAAGAAGAATCGTTTTTACGGATATAATACATAAAAATACACACCTACTTTACTTTTCGCAAAGTAAAAACAAAAATATAATTTAATTTTGTGAAGGAAAAAAAAATAACCCTCTCTATTTTTTAAATTAGATCTACATTTTCAGTGTGTAAAATGATTTGGTTTTGATATTCATGTGTTTACGAATGTAAATATATCCACATTATTTTAACGCCATTGACAATCATCTGCCATTGATTTTCTTAATTAGTAAACATACGTTTATTGTAAAAAGAGAATATAGACTCTAACATCTCTTTTTTTCCACAAATGTAATGATTTTTTGTCATCCACGTAAAAATGTGCACATCTTTTTTCCTACCCCGGGTATGCATGTACCTTAGAGTTAGAAGGTTAATTATTTATCAAATTCATTCCTTTATTCTAAGACTAAGACGTATCTCGTGCTGCCTGGGGCAAAGATGAAAGTATCAACCACCCCACACCCCTCAGATTTTAATAAAAATTAATAAAAATCTGTCACCGGCTTGTAGTCCCATCCATACGCTATCACACATTTTTTGCACTTTATATGGTTTGTTCTTATTAGGATGAGTGATAAGTGCATTAGTGAATGCAATTTGGCTACGTATTTCGCTGCACTGATTGACGTGAACGGCTATTTCTTATTAAAAGTATATTTAAAGGTTACGTTTTTATTACGTTATATATTTAATAAGTTTATTTTTGAAATTTAAATGTCAAAAAATCTGGCCACGCATCCGCTGCTTTAGGGCATAGTGCCGCATAGGCCATAAATAATAAATATAAACAAATTCATGGATCGTCTTGATTTATTTAAAAACATGTTTCATGTCATAATATATTTCCCTTCAAAACCTCCGAAAATACTTGACAAACTAATTTGGAAACCAATAAATTAAAAATTACATATTATAGTAACCAGTGAAGAGTTAAATTTAGCTCCATGAGGAAAAAGGGAAGTTTTTAGTTTATTTGGCTAGGGGATTGACTCTTTGCTGTTGTTTCATCAGGCAGGTAAATAGTAAATGGGACGTTTTAAATATTTCACTAAAACTAATTAGTGCACTTAGACTTAGATATGGGAGCTTACAAACATTTCTCTGGGGCGGAGCTTGGCCCAAAAAAACCTGCTCCAAATCCAAGATTGTAACCTTATATGGCACTCTATGGACGTCATGACCCATGTAATGTACTAATGTACTTGTATTTTGTATTAATTATTTATTATTAATCATACTTAAACTTGTCTTCAATTAATATTAAAACTATGACTATGAAATTGGTTCAGTTACTGCAGGCCTACGGATAACTTTAACTGGTTTTAAGCCTAGATTTAACGATACAATCTCGAACTCACTTTAAATTATTTAAATTAAACAGTTTAAATTTAATTTCATTAACTACCCGTAATGAATTTATTAGTAAAGAATAGAAAAAAAATCAAATGCATTTAATACATGCAGTAGAATTTTAGTTAACCTGGTTTATTGTTATCTGTATTTATTATATTGCAATATTTTTTTTCTTTCAGTTATTTGAGGGATATAATTCATGATTATGAAGAGGAAGACATCATAAACTTCAGAGATATATATTTTTTTTTATATATCAGTGATCAGGTGTCAAATCTTAGATGGTTTGTCTCACATATGACATAAGGCAAGGCAAGGTCAAAATTATGGAAAAACATGATGATTTTGAAATAAAACCAAGCCTTTATAAATTTGATCATGATGTTATCATTAAGACTGACGTCGTTACTGACTTTCACAAAACACTTAAGAAAGAGCTAGAGTTTCATGATAACCCTTCACAAGATATAAATTGTAAATGTTTTGACAATGCTAAAATTAAAGAAGAGACAGATATAATCACAGATAAGGAGGTTTCATCTTCAGATATGTCTAAAAAAATTGTAGTAGGTGTATATAATGGACAGACTACAAGGAAGTTGCAATATAAATTGAAACTTACAGAAGAAAAACCCTATAAATGTGATATCTGTATTGCTACATTTACTAAAATTTCAAGTATTATAGAACACAAAAAAAAGCACACTGGACATAAACCCTACAAATGTGACATTTGTTCTTCTGGATTTGCCAAAAAATCACAGTTAACTTATCATGAAAGAAAGCACACAGGAGAGAAACCTTACAAATGTGACATTTGTCCTTCAACATTTGCCCAAAAATCTGGTTTAACTGCTCATAACAGACAACACACAGGAGAGAAACCTTACAAATGTGATATTTGTCCTTCATCATTTGCTCATATATCACATTTAACTAATCATGAAAGACTGCACACAGGAGAGAAACCTTACAAATGTGACTTTTGTCCTTCTGCATTTGCTGTAAAACACACTTTAATCGTTCACAAAAGTCGGCACACAGGAGAGAAGCCTTACAAATGTGAAATTTGTCCTTCTGCATTTGCCCAGAGATCTCATTTAACTTCTCACAACAAACTGCACACAGATGCAAAACCTTACAAATGTGAAACTTGTCCTTCTGCATTTGCCCACAAATCAAGTTTAACTTGTCACGAAAGACTGCACACAGGAGAGAAACCTTACAAATGTGACATTTGTCTGTCTGCATTTGCTGTAAAACATGCTTTAACCACTCACAAAAGACGGCACACAGGAGAGAAGCCTTACAAATGTGACATTTGTCCTTCTGCATTTGCCCAGAGATCTAATTTAACTTCTCACAACAAACTGCACACAGATGTGAAACCTTACAAATGTGACACTTGTCCTTCTGCATTTGGCAAAAAATCACATTTAACTTATCACAAAAGACATCACACAGGAGAGAAACCTTACAAATGTGACATTTGTCCTTTAGCATTTGCCAAAAAATCACGTTTAACTTATCACAAAATACAGCACACAGGAGAGAAACCTTACAAATGTGACTTATGTCCTTCTTCATTTGTCAAAAAACACACATTAACTGTTCACAAAAGACGGCACACAGGAGAGAAACCTTACAGATGTGACACTTGTCCTTCTGCATTTGCCCATAGATCTGGTTTAACTTCTCACAATAAACGGCACACAGATGCAAAACCTTACAAATGTGACATTTAATCTTCTGCATCTGCCTACTCTTCAATTTGAAATCTTCAAGAAAGAAAGCACTCGGGAGAGAAACCTTAAATTATGTGACATTTATCTTTCTGTATTTGCTTTAAAAAATCTGGTTAAACTATTAACAAAAGAAATCACACTGTAGAGAAATCTAACACATGTGAAATTTGTTCCCTGTTTTTGCTGACTCCTTAATTTTCACTATTTACAGAAGACAGCACACCAGAGAGGGTCATGGCTAAAGTCACATTTTGTCTATCTGCATAAGATAAAAATTGATTTTACTTATCATAAAAAAGCACACAGTAGTAAAACCTTATAAATGTGACATTTGTCCTACATTTGCTGACGCTTAAACTTGAACAACTGCCACTGATATGTTGTTTGTAAACTCTGATCAGCAAACAAATACAGTTGAACTCGGATATGTCGCTGGCCTAGGGGTTTGCCACAAATCGTCGAGATAAACAAAAACCAATTTGGCAGCAATATATTAACATGTGCTTGAAATTTCTTTATGTACATGATGTGCATTAAAAATGAGAATGTACATGTACGTGCAGGGGTACCACTTTTCCAGATTATTCGCGAATTATGGATTCAAAACTTGTTTATTTGTGGTTTGCTATTTCTTCTTCTGGAGTTCAAAAGGCGGCGATTGGTCATGGGGATCGAGATGACTGACATTAAGTGGCAAATTTGGTCCCCTTTTATGCTCAAGATATGGTTCGGCGACATAAAAATATCTATTAACCGATGAGAAAATGCTAAGACAAAGAGAATTTGGTGGTTCCACTTCAAAAACGTCGACTTAGAAGGGTTGTCGAGTTAACCGAGGTCGAGATAAGTGGATTCAACTGTAATTGAACAGGTTTCTCAAAATGTTCAAGATTGTTTATTTATACCAGAGAATCAGGCCTATTAAAATATTCCCCATAAATGGTCAACAAGTCCCGTTAACCCTGGCAATTCATTCAAATCACCTCCAGAAGGTCAGCCCCTTGAAAATACTGTTATTTTTGTATATTATGTTTCAGATTGCTACAACCTGAATGCTATTCCCCCCATATTACAAAAATTTTGATGCTAGATTCATTTTACCCAAAACAATCTATGAGTTGTAAGGGGAATAATATAATGGAAAATGAACATTTTAGATTCTTCTACCACTAGACAGTTGACATCAAAAGCTTAGGTAATTATGATACAAAGTTTCTAATATTCTTATAAAGATGTTGCACCTGTATTTTAAGTGTCAGGGCAATAGCATAATTGTAAGTACCGGTACTGTACAATTTTTATTGGGTAATACTGACCTGTTTACTTTTACGATTTTGGCGTACAATGTATGATTTTGAGGTGTATACATTATATATACTGTATGTTTATTTTTTTACTATTAAGATAATGTATTGAACAATTTTTTGATGATATTGCACGATGTTAAGAGTTTAGGTTAAACAGGTCTGGTAATAGAATATTGTATTTGATGTGACGTGTGTAATTCCAGAATTTAATACCATCAATAGAGACAGTGTCGTCTTTTGTGAGCCCTCCTAAATTATTTTAAGTAATGTTTATCCCATCCCTTTGATATGTCATATGCCTTATTTTGGTCATTGATCTAGTTCATATTTCAAATTGTGAATCAGCATATTCAAAGTATTTCTTTTTGCAGACATACTTTTTTACTCCTAAAACTAATCATGTATTTGTTAAATATGGATATGGGTCGTCAATGAAGGCTTCTTGACCATCTCATGTGAAAAGACAAAATGTAAAGATAGTTTAGCAATTTTGTTTTAGATTAGCCTATATATCAGAGATTTTAAGGGGGCTGAATACCTATACTATAATAACCTAATGCATTTTGATAGAAATGCCCAATATACTATACAGATGAAATATTAAAATGATTGAAATATATGGTAAAACTCCTTTTGTGGGTCTTAGACCTAATGACAATTTTAAACAACCCATTAGAAATGACTTGAATAACAATAAAAACACAGTTTCGTTACCATATTTAAATAAGTGCTTGATCATTGATGCTTGCCACACTTGTTGGTTTTTAACAAGGCAGAGATTTCCTGATATTTAACACACAACCAATGCACTTAAAAAAGCTATATATTAATGCTTTTCTGAACTTAGGATCAAGTACCGGTACTAATATTATTATGTAAATTTTATAAATAGTGGAAAAAGATATGTTTAGGCATTGAAAAGACAGGACAATTAAAAGGACATTTTGGTGTGGGTGCTTTCTTCGGCAGTCAATACAAAACAAGAAAAAACAGATAATTATAAATGTAATAAAAATGTATGTGTTCGCAAATCTTAAAATAAAGGCAATGTATCTCAATGATAAGAACCGTGTACATTTCAGACAGAGTTCTTAGAAACTAGATTATGTATAAAGTGTAAGCTAGTGCCTGTTGTAAAGTTTCAATGAGAAAGTCTCAGAAAGTTGCAGCATAAAACACAACTTTGAATGCAAAAATGTATTGAAGAAAAAAGTGGAAATTTAAAAAATAATAATTTTCTTGCCCCACTCAGAAAAAAAATTAATGCACACAAAAAAAATTAGATACCTAAATATCTTGACAAAATTCACAAATAATTTTGAGTTTTTTTAATAGAAAATAGTGAAATGGGTAACTTCATTTAATGTGACATTTTAAAAATAGATTTCTTATATACCGGTAATCTATGTGGTATATAATTTTCTTAATAGATTTATTATTGTCTGTCTAGTTATTATTTTGTTAATAGATTTCTTAGAGACATCTAGTATATAATTTTTTAAAGCACCAGCATTGAATAGCTGTATTTAGGTTAATATATTTATCTACTTTAGTGCATGAATTGATATATCTTAACTTAAACTTAAATCCAATGCTATATCTTAAATTTTTAAACTGCTAATTTTTTTAATTCACGTTCTGATATTATACTTTACTTCCTATCAAATATATTTTTCTATACCAGTATTTTTGGGTAAACAAATACAGTATGTTTTTGTATTTCATGTTCTTTTGTTTTGGAATTTATTTGATCTTGGGGATCATCTTAACGTGTGTGTCCCTGGGTACAGAAAAGTAAAAGGGACATATGTTGGCCACCTTTTTATTTCACACAGCCTAATTGATTGCTTTTGTATTTGTTACACATACTTTGATTTCATATTTAATATAACTATAATTAGTATTTTGTGCTTCTAACAAAATGAAAAATGTTTATTATTTTGTTAATGCTATTGAAATCAAAACTTAAGATAAATATTTTTGTGTAAATGTTTTATCATTATGTAATGCATATATGTGATATTTCGATTCATAATGAGGTTACCATCACTCCCACAGCAGTCTTGTTTTTTTTTTGTTGGAACTTATTACAAAATAAAATTAAAAATAAGTGAAATTTTATAATTCATCAATTTCATGTATTTTTTTTGTGGTACTTTTTAAGTACCAGTATTGACAGTAAGGGTGTCTGTTTTTTGTGCTAGTTTGTTTGTGGCATTAACAGTCTGTTTCTTCTTGTTGAAAATATTATAGGCCCCTAGGCTTACATGAAACTCTTTACCGGAATTGCAACAACAAAAAATAGTAGATAACATTACAGTACAGCTAAAAAATATTTTCAATAAAAACTAGTACTTCATTTTTTTTCAATTAATTATATGCATATTTTTTGACATTCAAAGAGATATAAAATGAATGTTAGGCAAAAGTACCAGTAGAAATAGTTAATTATTTGAAATAAGGGTTTTTGTAACATGGGGATACTGTGTTCTGGAGCTACTGAGCTTAATAGTGTAGCACCATTTTAAAGCCACATCCTGGTTAATAGTAATTGTGAGAATTTAATTCATGACATTCTGTGACTGGGTAAAATTTAAATGAAAAGAACCAAAAATTATATTCTAAACCAGAGCTCTGTAAGCTTTTTTTTCACCCAGTCACATTATACCTAGACCCTTCCCAGATTACAACATGAAAATAAAAATCAAGGACAAAAAAACTTTTACTGTTAAAATGCACCAACATTTTAATTGTTTATTTTATTTATTTTTTATAGACCTAAAATTAACATGAGCGAGTAGATCTTTTATACAGTAACAATACCGGTAACCTAAAATAGTAAAATACTACCATGTTTGACTTTGAAGCTTGAATATTAATAGAACAGAAATATAAGGAAAATATTTCTTAGGACACAAGTGAATTGTGTAAGTAGAACTTTGATTATTTGTTCGCTGACAAGGCTTCCTGCAAGGGTTCATGGAGCACAGGGAAAATATTTGGAATAAAAATCTAACAGTTTTATAGCTGTCTTGTACCAGGCTCACAACATCGTTAAATAATAGGAGCATATTTGAAACAATTTTCTGTACCCTACTTACATGAAATACTATTAAGCTTTGCCAGAGGTACCAATACCGATCATTAAAAAAATTGACATGAGAAACTTTTGCTTCCTCAAATCACGTAGAAATTAACATCAAAGGCACATTTACGTTAAATTTATCTCTTGTCCCAAATTATTTTTTCAAATAAAAATCGTTTAAGACCTTAAACTACCACGTGTTCACAGGGCTGATCTAGTTGAGAATGTACAAGGGTACAATCATCTTCTCCTTGCTTGATCGGCTATATACTTGAATAGGACAACGTGCACACCAGGCTGTTCTAGTAAAGACTGTTTGTAAAAAGTAGAGGCACCATATTTTAATTATAAATTTTATGTTTCAAATCAGTACCGGTAATAAATAGAGTAAATGATATTTTAACAAAATTATTTTGATGTGGGTCTAAGTACTCTAAGTACCGGTCGTGTCAGTAATGTGCAGAGTGCTAATATTTAATTGTATTTTTTAATAAGAAGGACAGAGGCCCAGCAACAACCCTGATCATCAAAGGCTAAATCTCTGGACAGCAGCAGACTGCAATGTAGTTTGTAGTTGTAGCTTGGTGAAATTGATAAAATGTTTATTTTGCAGAATCACTGGTCTTGATTTACCTTCAACTTCAAGCAGCGATTTAAAAAAAACAATATTTTGCTCCGATTTAGCAAGTTCATGATCGTGCCCAACATTTACTTTTTCATGTCGCATCATCATCAAGTTTTACCACACCTTGAGCTTTTGAAACTTAACAATTAAATTAATGAAGGACGAGAAGCCACGAAGAAAACTCCCCTGAAGGGTTGTAGATTTAGACAGAATAAGAAGCATTGAAGAGAACTCACCAGATTGATCTGCTTTAGAACTTCAATGCTGGTAATGTCCACTAGCTGTTTTAACCATTCTGTAACTGCAGTCATTCTGGCCTCACTCTGGTCAATCTGCATTGATTAATTTGTAATACAGAAACATTCTAAAACATGTCTGTTGAGCTGACTATACATTATTTGACAGATACCACAAGTCCCTGTCTGATCTTGGGTGATTGGGGGGGGGGGCACAAACCTGATCATGTAACTGAAAATACTGAAACCTCACCCATGCACATGAAAAAAACTACTTTTTATATAAAGAGCTCAACATAAAACATTTGGCAATGACTGATTTGTATAAGAGATGGGAGTGGCTGTTAGTTAGATTTCACCCCCCTGCCATTATATACCTGTTACTTGTACCGTACAGTCTTTTTGTTTCTAATGAATCCGATGTAAATGTAAGTATAGAGCAACGCATTTGATAGACTGTATTTAACATGCTGGTCTGTATTGAAGCTCTTAAAGTTCTTGTTCTCGGAACCACTTAAAATTGTAATTTTAATCAAAATTTGGTCATTTTAAGCAAAATTAGTTATTTTCTTGACCTACTTTAGAGTATACGTGATCTAGCCCTGACCTTTGAATAAAACAAGCATTTTGATTGGTTCCTGTGTCGGAAATTCCATTTTTAATAACTACTTCTCATCGCTTCATCAAACTAATCCCGGCAATTCTGTTGTGTAAAAAAAAACCTCCAAAAACATGTGCATGTACGTTCTCATTTATCAACACACATTATGTACATAAAGAAATTTCAAGCTAATATATTGTCGCCATATTGGTTTTCGTTAATCTAATCATTGGTTATCTATACGCTTTTTGGCAAACCCCTAGGCCGGCGACATAACTGGGTTTAACTGTAACTGTATGAGACTTTAAAAAATTTTAAAAAAGAATTTTCTTACATCAAAATTTATCATTCCCCCTTCAAGAGCTAATGAGACCAGCCTGTTGTAAGCTGTAAATACTGCTAAAAGAAGATCTCCACCAGCACTCTGGAGCAAAGATGTAGCAGGAACACTGGCTGTTAAACTGAAATGAGCACACCGAAACACAACAAGCTTTCCAGCTGTGTAACAGAATTATGGAATGCTGCTTGGCCAAAACATTCATACCCCGGTACCGGTACTTAATTTACAGAATACATTTTCAGTACCGGTACTAAGGCTATTATGTGAACCTGAGTGGTTTTTTAAAAATTTGTTTATATAACACAATACCAGAACCTTTTCTCAATGAATAATTAGTAATACCTGTTCTTAATATAGCACAACAGCTAGGTGGAATGGATTAGCAAGTACAGTGAGGAAACCATTATGTTAAGAAGGAGATCCTGAGTATTATAACAGGCCAGTTTGGTGCAAAACATGGTACAGGTATTGCACAAATTGGTAAAAACTCACATGATAAAAATAGAAAATAAAAGTTTTAATTTCTGGGTACAGGTAATTTTTTTTTTTAATACTGGTACCCATAATAAAAAAAAAGGTAAAATCAATACCTAAGGATACACAAGTCTCTAAACCTACCTGAGGATACACAAGTCTCTAAGCTGTCCTGAGGATACACAAGTCTCTAAGCTGACCTGAGCATACACAAGTCTCTAAGCTGTCCTGAAGATACACAAGTCTCTAAGCTGACCTGAGCATACACAAGTCTCTAAGCTGACCTGAGGATACACAAGTCTCCTAGCCTACCTGAGGATACACAAGTCTCTAAGCTGACCTGAGGATACACAAGTCTCTAAGCTGACCTGAGGATACACAAGTCTCCTAGCCTACCTGAGGATAAACAAGTATCTAAGCCTACCTGAGGATACACATGTCTCTAAACCTACTTGAGGATACACAAGTCTCTAAGCCTACCTGAGGATACACAAGTCTCTAAGCCTACCAGAGGATACACAAGTCTCTAAGCCTACCTGAGGATACACAAGTCTCTAAGCCTACCTGAGGATACACAAGTCTCCTAGCCTACCTTAGGATACACAAGTCTCTAAGTCTGGAGTGATTTTCAATTCCTAGACTAGAACCAAAGGATGTCATAGACGGATGTGATGGATCTAGAAGGTAGGTCAATAAACTGCCATTGGCACTCAATAGATGGCTGACCATACAAGTTAGGGCTGTGGACTGTGGGTGGAAAAAAAAATGAGTACGGCAACTTAAATGAGACAATTTTGAAATTTAAGATCATTTTGTTATATACAAAGTAAGAAGTGGCTGACACGTTCATTAAATAATAAATATGCCCAGATGGAAAATGACATACCGGTATAACATGATATGACTAGATAACAGTCTTAGAAAAATGATTTTGAAAATGAGTACGGCAACTTAAATGAGACAATTTTGAAATTTAAGATCATTTTGTTATATACAAAGTAAGAAGTGGCTGACACGTTCATTAAATAATAAATATGCCCAGATGGAAAATGACATACCGGTATAACATGATATGACTAGATAACAGTCTTAGAAAAATGATTTTGAAAATAGTAACTTTTAAAACTCACCTCTTTTTTGTCATTCAGTGACAGGTAGAAAGTTGCAATTTGTAGGAAATACATGAATAACTGAAATACACAAGAATATTCTTACAAAAGACAATCTAAATATTCAAAAAGAACTGAAGTATACTAAAATATAAAAGATATAATCTAATTATTCAATTTTAATTACCGTGCACAAAATATAAATGGTTAAAGATGTAAGAAATTGACTCGTAAATTGGGTGGCTGCAATTTGGAAAGGGCACCTCAACTCCAGAAGCCGCAGAATTGGGCAAGTAAACGTGAAATCCAGGGGCAACTCATCTTTCATCTTTTGACTTTCAAATGAGATGGATTGATAATATGGAGAGTCTGTGCATGGAGACAAAGTCTCAAGTCTGCCCCAATGGTTTTTCAGGTCAGAACCCTTTATTTCCATCGAGATGATGGATATTCTTGAACTTGAACACTTTTAAATTTACCATAATAAAAATTGTGTAAGTGTAAATACCGATGCGGTAACGGTAAGTTAAATTATTTGCCTCCTCTTCCCCCCCTTTTTAAAACAGATGGTTGTTTTATGGCATAGCAAAAATGATTAGTTCTTCTCAAACCAATAGGGCGCTTGATTGGTATAGACGATTAGTTTTTCTCAGACCAGTGGGTGCTTGTGGCCCCCCCAGCACCCACTTTGAGGTTTGTATTGTAACGAAATATTATTCATTCTTATTATTTTCTTGATAGCTTTCCCCCCTGTCCTATTATCTTTTGGCCCTCACAAGTTTTTCATAAAGTATTACGGCCTGCCTTACATTTTGAGTTGTGCAGGCCTGACATAGAAGATTAGTTCTTCTAAGATCAGTATGCTGCTTAATTGTCATGGAAGATTAGTTCTTCTAAGATCAGTAGGCTGCTTGATTGATATGGAAGATTAGTTCTTCTCAGATCAGTAGGCTGCTTAATTGACATGGAAGATTAGTTCTTCTAAGATCAGTAGATTGCTTGATTGACATGGAAGATTAGTTCTTCTCAGATCAGTAGGCTGCTTGATTCACAGAGAAGAATTCTAACAACTTACATTAGTTTCTTTCTTAACAAACTTGTCCTCAAGTTGCCATGATGGCAGATTCTGCCTGCTTGAAGTATAAAAAAAAATCACAATTTAAGTCAGCAATTTTTGAACAGCTTCATAAATTCATACCTACAACTGCTTTTATATTTCATTATGATAGTAATAATACTGGTACCAGTACCTAAAAAACTCATGTTTTGTGTTTGATTAGTAGGCCTATTATGTACAGTCTTTCCCCACCACATCACGGTTCATATTTTGCAGTCTCACTGCGTGGATTTTTTACTTCTAAATATCAAATTTGTATCGCTGATATTTTGCTAAAACGGTATCGTGAGATTTTGCACACCGCAAAATTAATATAATAGGTATTTTTATTTATTTATTTTTTTAAATTATTTTTGCGGGTCAGATAAGCATGCCTTTGTCTAAGAAACTAAAACAATACTTGTACACAAAAAAATTAATTAAAACACATTAACAAAACATTAAATCGAGAAAAAAAATGTAGCATACAGATGAGTAAACAAAGACATGCACATATGGAAAATGCAATTAAATCACTACTTTGCGGATTTTTTCTCATTATGGAGAGGGAGGGGGGATCTGGAACCTACCCATCGCAATAGACAAGGGACCACTGTATTTACATGAATTCAACTGAAGCAACAGAAGGCAGATGGAAGTGAGCATGTTAAAATAAGGTGGTTTTATTTATGACACCAATCATTAGGAGTCAAATATTGTAACCAACTATCATTTTTTTTTTGTTTTATTGGTCTTCACAGAAATTGATAGGCTATATTCTTATAGTGCTGATTATAATATGTATTCTTGAAATTCCCTTTCCAATTGTTCACCACGATTTATATGATTTGGTGAACAGATTGATATGATTTTTATAAGCTTCTAAGGTGCAGTGATCTCGGAACAAAAAGAAAATATTGCTCGATGTGATTTTAAACACAGTACAGTATCATTTTTATTATTATTAGGTCAAATGTGGGTTAAAGTAGAGATCAGAATTTACATTGGGGAAAAAAGTTCTGAATAGAAATTCTCACCTCTTGCGTAACACAGTAAATAGAGCTGCACCCTTCTGCCAGTCTGACACAGGCTCTTTGATAGTGGACTCACATTCAGTTTTTAAAAAGCTGCAATACAATGCAAAAATCAAGTGGGTTGATAATTTTCTGACGAATTTTGTCTTACAATTACAATTAAAAACTGATATCAACAATTTAAATAGGAAATAATTATAATTGTAAATTAAATTGACAGAAATAAATTGTAAATACGGGTATACTAGAATAACAGGCAATAATGAAAATTAAAGCTATAACAAAGGACAAATTCTGAAGGTAAACAAACTGCATAAAAAAACTGCCAAGTTTCCACTAGTCTCAATCAAAACTAGAAACTGACTAAGAAAATCAGGCAATGCCTAGAAGTAAGGCCTTGATCTGTTAGTTCACATTAAAATGGTTTGTTACCTCACATTAAAATGGTTTACCTCTCTGCCCACTGGAGGGCATCAGTCAGCTGTGACAGTCTCTGAGGTTCCAATTCATTTAACAAGTTCATTGTGCCTTCTAAAGTTTTTTTATGGACCTGTGAAAAGAAAATGAAGCTGTTTTTTTTGTTGTTTTTTTTTGTAGATGCTAAGTATTATTCCTTCTCTGTCTATTTTTATACATTCTGAGTAATAAATATTGTCCTGTCAATGTTTGTGTACATTCTAAGTACGGTAATACTCGTGTACTATAAATAAATATTTTTGTACATTCTGAGTAATAACTCTTGTCCTGTCAATGTTAATATTTTTTTTTACATACCTGTACTGATTGATACTCCTTTCGAGTCAATATTTTTTGTACGCTTTGAGAAACACTTCTTTCCTGTCAATATTTGTGTGCATATTGTGTGTACTACTCTTGCTGCCCTATTCATATTTTTGCCCTCTTTAGTGGACTAAAGTTGAATTCTTTATTTTCAGGAATATTTCATTTTGAAATGGTCTTATTCTCACTAATATTCAAAAGTGTAAAGTTAAATCTATAAAGCTTCACATTACATTATACTACAGTAACACTAAGCAATACCCATATGGACCAGTAAATAAAAAGAAGCAATGTAATTACAAAATACATGTATCGTATTAGAACAGTATAGTTGATTTTAAATATTACTCGGTACTATGGATTTAGACTGACCACAACAAGCTGTGTCAGAATGTCTGATGACTTACTAGGATGGACACGGATATAAGAGGGTGTGTCATGAACATGTCCAGCTCTGTCTGGGAAGTAGAGTTCTGTTTAACACTATTGTAGCTCTGGGGAATCAATAGGACAATCAGTAATTTTCATATCTTTAAAAAAAACAGAGAGTTAGAGCATTGCAAGCGTTAAGAATAATGGGTCATAATGATCTAAATATATAAAAGTACAAAGTGTTAGGGACTAACACCAACAGTGATAATTTAAGTTTCTCTTTTACCTGGATAATATAAACAGTGGCCTCAAGAGACAAATAACCACCTTTATTCAAGTTGGAATTCTGTGGATTAATTATGACATTCATTAGAAGGTATACTAACTAATGTGGTTAAAAATAGGTGTTTCCCAATCTGCAGTCTTTAAAGTTGTTAACTTTTTGGGAAAGGAGGTTGAAACTAAATGAAATATTTTAAAAGCTATTTCTACAACTAGAACCATTTAAGAATTACCTTAACGCTATTCCTAAAACGAGAACTAGAACCATTTAACAATTATAAATACCGCGTAGCACAAAAAATGATCACATGCGATTTGGGGTAAGTAAAAAAAAAAAAAAATATGTCAGAACTTACAGCAAAATACCTCACAATGGCCAGAGCTGATTCAATATGGGTCCTTGTAATCTTTTCTTGTGAAGAGTTACAAAATACTAAGTGTGCTGGGAGCTCTATTATAATTCTGGAGATATAAATGTAACTGTAAGTCATGAGAAATGAATTATTAACACAACAACATTACCCTTTTATTACCTAAATACATCACACTGCATATCCAGATCAGTTACCTCAACAATAAATCCATGTGCGCAAGAGCTCCAGGGAGACCTAATGTTGATGTCAGCCATAGATTCCTACCTTGGTCTGACCTGGGCAGCTGAAGAATGTGCTTCTGGACAATAAAAAAGGCATACAAATAAAGGTAGAAGTAAAAGTGTTCATGTTTTATAGGTAAATAACTGGCTGTTTAGACGAATGCAGAAAATGAGAGGGGGAGGGGGGGCATCAGATTTATCCTTGAAGCTTCAGTTGTTTTAAACTTTCAGTTTAACTCAGCAATTTACAGCAGCATAAAATACAAAGTTTCATCTGAAGCTTATCAATCTTGCATACCACTACATCTAAATTTAATGTAATGTTACTTTATCCTAGCTGGTTATTTTCTGAAAATATTTAACATAAAATAACTGTCAAGCTGAAGTTTACGTCAATGATTACTGCCTATGTAACCCAGACCAACCCATCCCCACTTATGTATTTGTAACAAAAATTTATCTTGCAGTAGTTTCACGTGACAGAGTTGAACCACGTATTAACACTGACACAATGGTCAAGCCACCTACCATAGATACATTTAATTTATTGACTGTGACCCTTCAACACATAAAATAATAAAAATTCTCACCTTTAAAAGATTGAGAAGACTTGCTGAACTTTCAGGAAATCTCTTCTGTTTGGCCCTTTTAGGACATTATAGGAGAAATATGAAAACAAAGAAAGAGATATAAATAGTTACGTTAAAACATGTAGTTGTTTAGTATTCCAGATGAAATATTGGCAATTTATCCGTACCCGGTACCGATAATCGGAAAAAAATCAAAATGAAATTTACTTTTTTTTTTACTCCTAAAATTACTCTTGTTCTAGTTTTAATAACTTCTTGTTGATGATACTGAATTCTTGGGCGTTCAATTGGTATAAATTATGTGTTTTCTAAGTCTTGTGATAACACTGAGACATGTCAAAAGTTTAAACAACACATAGCACTCACAACTGTTCTTCATTCTTCAGTCATGATAAACTCTGTCAAATTTTTCTCATTACAAAAAAAAAAAAAAAAAAAAAAAAAAAAAAAAAAAAAAAAATTAATATTTAAACAGCTTCGTGATGCAACCACTTCGAGAATCCAAACAATTTATTTTATTACAAAAAACAAAATATTATTTTTTAATACGGTAATTAAAATATGAAAATAAATAACAAATGAGATACCCTGAGTGTTTGGTCCCATGCTTGGCAAGGATGTGAACAAAGTCACTATAACACTTCGATGCACTGCCAGAATCTTGTGAAGTTCTTAAATACTGACAACTCATCTTCCACATTGCAGTTGCTCTGAAATCGCAACAATGCTTGTAGATGATGCTATTAGAATGGCTAGAGTGTGCAAGAAGTGTTATACACAACCCAATTATGCAATATCTTGTACCAGTATCATCATATCTAGCAAACTATTGTTAACTTACAAGCAGGTAAATGATTTGTACCGTATATATTTTCATCTTAACAAATTTCTTATAATCTAATTCCAAATAATAATTAAAATTATTTGCAATAACTCTGCTCTAACTTTATTTAAAGTCAGTTTTAAGAACATGATTATTCCACAGAATAATTTTAAGAAACATGACTTTATAATTTCTTTGAATAAATTACCTTTTGTTTCGTGATGTGTTGTCTCTGAATGAATCCATAGTCATTTCAAACTCAATCCAATCTTGTAAAGTTGGCTAATAGAAAAATTGTGTTTTTACTTGTATGAAAATTAACATATAATAAAATGTGATTTGAGTGAACGCATTTTCATTGATGTTGCAACTGCAACCATTATTATTATAGTAAGTAAAATTTCTTGATTAATATTTTATGATGGTGGAAAGGCAAAATATTCTTTAAAAAAGTTATTAATTAATTCCAAATGTTGGTACCTGGGTATAATATATTAAATAAAATCATATGTTAAAAAATTATTATTTTTTTAAATAGATGATAAACCTGATTTTTTTTACACAAATTCTCCCATCTTTGACTTGACATTAGAGTACCAGTACTACAAGAGGTTTCTTCTTCTACCAACATCTCATCACCACAGTAGCTTGAAAGGCTGAGACAAGCTTCACTGTTACCAAACCTTTGGTGCAATAAGATCAACTTGAAAAGAAAATAATATTTGTTATTAAACTGAAATATGTTACACTTTATAAACTATATTTTTAACATGGAAAAAACATCAAAACAGAAGATAGATTTTCCCTAAAAAACAAATCCCGTCTCATCAATGTCAATTTATGCAGTTTTGGTTCATGCTTTTCATCCCCACCCCTACTGTGAGAGAGTTTTCAAATGGCTGTCAGCAGCTTACTACGATTGTGGATGATTCAATGAATTTTTTTTTTATGTAGACCAGAATAGAAAAATTGGCAAAAACACAAATACAAAAGAGTTTATTATTTAAGCTTCACTATTTACTTGTTTGATGATGATTCCAGGTAAAATACAATCATCAGCTTTGGTTGGATCAACTAGACAAAGACCATCATCCTCTAACTTCTTGGCTTCACCATCCAAACAACTGAGGGCCAGGGATGCGTACACCAGCCAAAATCTGCGAGAAAATGAAAACTCAACGTTGTCAGAAATATACATCAGCCAAAATCTCAGATGAAATGCAAACTCAAGGTTATCAGAAATAAAGTGCATTGATTTGGCCATGTCTGACCAGCATTCAAAACAGAGACAGTACCCAGGTACCGGCACAAGAAAATATCAAACTGGTTCTTGTCATTAAATGTCTACATACCTGAGCTAAAGGCTTTGTTAAAAATGTCAAGATACTATTAATCCATTGTGCAAACCTCTAAGAAAAAACAGTTAGAGCTTAACTTAAGAAATCCATGCAGCTTATTTTATAGTGTAAAGAAATCTGCCAAAAATCCTTTATTTGAGACCATTACAATAAGGTCCAAATTTAAATTAATCTTACCTCCATACTTCAGAATATTCCAGGCAACTGTGGTGCACCAAAGATTCGATAACTGCATCAAATATGTTAACATAGGTGCTGGTCCTAGCAGGTGGTTTTAAAACCCTTCTTGTAATGATGACTTCTGTGATGTGATGGTTTATTGCTGTGTTAAGGAAAGCCCATGCTCTTGCTGAGAGCTGTGGTGTGGCATTGTGGGCCTGGGTTTAAAAAAAACAAGGAAATTAAAGGGAAAGGACATTGCTAAGTATGAATTACACATTACATTTTTTGTTGTAATGTTCAGATCTCCAAGATAGGTTGCACAGCAAGAAGAAATATATCATTAAACACCACCCTAAAGTAATTTGAAAGTTAATTTTAATTTTGAGGAGTTCCAATTTTCTTATTCTGAAACTTTTAAAAACAATTTAATTAAATGCACGTTTTTTTTAACTTTAAAATATTTATTTTAAGTCAAGGTAAAAATAACCAAAGGAACTGTAACATTTATTAAATTACAAAATTTCAAGGATATCTATCAACTTTTGAAAAACTGTAAACATTACCTTCACTTCAAAGTTTGCTATTGTATGATGGAGTAAGAGTAAACAGAAATTGGGGAGCTGACTGAGGACAGAGAAAAGTTTTTTCATTCCTTGTAATGTTTTTTTGTTGGGGATTCGGCTACATCCACTGGGAAGCAATTTGGTCATGTGGTCTAAAAGTGATTGGACAACCTGTAAATTAAAACAAACAATTTTTCAGGAGCAGAAATCCTATATGTTTTGTTACCGATATTTAAATTTTCGTATTTATATTGATATTTTTTTAATAAAGAGATATTTAAGATTATTTGAAATAAAGCTTATAGCAAGATTCTTAAACAGTTGAGAGACAGAAATGCACTGGTCCAAACACACAAGGTCCTAAAACAAGCTAAAATATTTTTGTGACGTGAAAAGCCGGCCTTGTAAAGATTAACTTAGAAGGATATAATTATTTTAACAGTGTCTGCGTGTAAGAGTGTTATTGTTAGATTTCATTAGGCCTACAAGCTGCATTCTATAAATTTGACCTGCCCCCAAAAATAAACCTCTTCTATATGTTGTCTCAAATTGCTTCAAGCATTCAAATACGACCATGCCTCAACATCTGACTGAATGGTGTCTCAGATTTTTTCAAGCATTCAAATACAACCTTACCTCAACATCTAACTGTTTTGGTGGCTTTGTTAAGTCAATGTGAATAGAAGAGATTTTGTGCACATCATCTTTTGTCTGTGGTAATGAAGGCTGTAGTAAGCCACTCAGTGTATTTACAATGGCATTCAGAATATCTGACACTTGTTGAATGAAGTATTATGATTGTTTATTAGCTAATATGACTTGCAGATAGAATTAGATCACATGCTTTTATTGATCCAATTACATTGTACATATTTATTTTAAGCATATTAAAAAAACAATTTTAAAAAAACAAAACATTCAGATAAAATATAAAATAATTTTAAATCATGATTGTTTCAATATAAGACATTTTTAAAGTGATGCTACCAAATATTTTTTAAACATTTTTTTAATAACTTTCTTATTTAACACCTGTAAGGAAAATAAGTTGATAATTGGAGCAGTTAATTACAGACACCAAACAGAAGTTTTAATGTAAATGTATGAATTTCAAAAATAAAAATTCTACTTATATTCACTACTGACTCTCAGAAATCAGAACAAGACTTCATTATAAGTTCCAGTCTTCAAGCACCGGGTACCGATTATAAATTTTTTTACTAATCAAAGATTAAAACAGTTTTAAAACTCTGATATCAAATTATTGAAGTTTAGGTGGCAATAGTTCAATGAAATGCTGTAAGTATATACATGTGTACCTTAGACTGTCTCTCTCTTTCTTATACGTAAGCTTTGATTCATAAGACACAATTTGGTTTAATTTGTTACAACAATTTTCCAAACTAGTCTGGCCTAATTTGCTATAACTCACAATTTCCTCATTCAATATTTGAATTAAAAAATGAATCAATTTATTGTTTATTTTATGGAAAATGCTAACTGATGCAGATAAAGTTAAAGCATACTTTTCAGTGAATATTTCTTGGGTAACTTCTATCTCATGCTGTTAAAGTTTACTGGGTATTTCAAGGGTAACCACCACCTGATGCTATTAAGCTTACTGGATCCAGCCAGTGCTCGACTTACGACCATGATCGGTTCCGACAGACCGGTTGTAACACGATTTGGTCGTAAGTTGAGTTCACTATGTGAACAGTTATGTGAAGTGATGTTATAAAAATATTTAAGTTAAATTATATCATAAATTTCTTTTATTATTGTTATAAATCATCATTTTCAATGGGAGATGGAGTTCAAATTTTCAAACTCTGAAGAGTTCTCCAATCAACAAGCTTTAGCCTGCTTAGGGAGGTCAACGGACCTAGGATTATTGAGTGTGACAGTGTTATTTCTTAGAAACTGATGACGCTGGCTAGCAGCATAGCATCTTTCCTCCCTTTCCTTAGTTAACGACCGCCAATGATTGCAGACAACGCCGTTCGACAGATAATTGCGGCAGAAATAAATCTGAAATCTAATATGGCTAGTGATTGTGGTCGTAAAGTCGAATGGTCGTAAGTTGCATAGCTCGTAAGTTGAGCACTGGCTGTATTTCATGGGTAACCATCACCTGATGCTGTTAAAGCTTACTGTTATTTGGATAGTCCATGAGTAACTGCTATCTGACACTTGGTGATATGCCTTACTTTTATTGGATTGTTCATTGTTAACTGCCTCTTGATACTTGCTAAGTTGAAGACAGAATTCTTCATTTGGAGACAGGGTCATGCTGTCTATATCATCACCATCATCATCAACATCAAACACACCTGAAACATTTTCATCAAGCCAACTTGAGTGATTCCAAACCTTCTCTGCTGACCCCCTACTAGAACTGGAAATGTAAACTAAGAATATATCAGCAGACACTATTTTTTTCTTAAAATCTATATTAAAAAATATACATATATAATTTGGTACAACTTAAATAACGTATATTTTGGTAGTACTAAAAATAAATGTAGGCAACCAGTCCCCCTTGCATTTATCCACCCCTGTTTATAGGTGAAAAAATAATGAAGAGGGCCACTCTTGTAAATGAGTCAGGCTACATGTTCCCTCCGCTATGGAACTCTGCACCAACCTTCAAGCAAGGCTCGTTTCTCCTTCTCACAGTCTTCCTTGTAGCGGTTGTAGAGTGACTGGGGAATCCGGCCAGATTTGTTGAGATCTTCTATGAGCTTCATTTTCATGTCTGGTACATCAGGGAGCTGTTTTATAAAGATTTATCACTAGGTCAGGGTATCAGTGGGAGAATTATCATTTGGTCAGGGTTCTAGTAATGGATTTCTCATTAGGTCAGAGTAACAGTGGTGAATTTATCGTTAGGTCAGGGTAACAGTGGTGGATTTATAATTAGGTCAGGGTAACAGTGGTGGATTTATCATTAGGTCAGGGTAACAGTGATGGATTTATCATTAGGTCAGGATAACAGAGTTGATTTATCATTAGGTCAGGGTAATAGTGGTGGATTTATCATTAGGTCAGGGTACCAGTGGTGGATTTATCATTAGGTCAGGGTAACAGTGATGGATTTATCATTAGGTCAGGATAACAGAGTTGATTTATCATTAGGTCAGGGTAATAGTGGTGGATTTATCATTAGGTCAGGGTACCAGTGGTGGATTTATCATTAGGTCAGGGTAACAGTGGTGGAGTTATCATTAGGTCAGGCTTCTAACTTCTAGTAGTGAATCTATCATTAGGTCAGGGTAACTGAAAAACTTATCAATTTAGATCTGGGTACTGTGGCGGATATATAATTAGGGGATGGTTCTAGTGGTCAGTTCATTAGGTCAGGGTAACAGTGGTGGATTTATCATTAGGTCAGGGTTACAGTGGTGGATTTATCATTCATCATCATGTCCCTTAGTCCTTGGCCCATAGGGGCACAAGAGATGACATGAAAACTATCCCCGTCCATTCCTCTCTGTTTTCTGCACTTCGCACAGCATCACCTAGCTTTAGTCCCATCCACTCTGTGATGTTATCTTCCCATATTTTTCTCTGTCTGCCTCTCCTTCTCCCCCTCTCATTGTGCCCTGCATGATTTCCTTGGGGAGCCCTTGTTTTCTTGTCACGTGGCCCTACCATTCCAGCTTGTGCTTTTTTAAAGTTCCCAGGAGGTCATCATACTGCCCAATTGATTGAACAATTTTTTCTTTGAGTTGTTCGTTTGAGATATGATCTCTATAGCAGATTCCAAGAATGCTTCTAAAACATCTCATCTCCATCGCCTTTTTTCTTTAAAGTTCTGCAGTTAATGTCCAGGACTCCCAGGTATACAAAAAAACTGAGAAGACTAATCAGTGCATCAGCCTGATTTATCATTAGGTGATGGTTCTAGTGGTGGATTTATCATTAGGTCATACTGCTATTGAGAGATTTTTTCAATTAGTTCTTGACGGATTTATAGAAAAAAAATTGTTTAAATGTTTGCTAAATTAAGTATTCTTATTTACATAAAAATTAACACAAGTCTAAATTTTGTTGACACTTACAAATCTTGGCTTTAACAGGGCAGGTAGAAACTTGCCTATGAAATACGGCTTGCGGAAAATGCTGTGGAGTGGGTTAAGGGAAAGGTGAATAGAATTAATAAATTTAAACATTGCTTAAACAGATCGAAACATGACTGCCATAACAAAAGCTTTCAAAATGAAGTAACTAGTTTCTGCACTTAACTTAATGTTGGGCATTAAAACATGTTGCCCATAAAAATAGTTTTAAAAATGAACTAGAAAATTTCAGAACTTAACTTAATGAACAGGTATTTCAATTTGCAGCAGAAGACTATCTTGAAAACAAGAATTATGTACCGGTACAGAAAAAAAATTATTACATTTTAAAAATTCTTCGTTGGTGTATTGGGGCCTTTAACTTTGTCGACTTTCATCATCATTTTGACTGAACAACAATCAGATGTATTCAACTTACATCATCTTAACTGAACTACTAACACTGTCACTCAGTCAATCTTTATCAATGTCTATATTATCAATAATATGCACCTGGCTTCATTGAGAGCAGTTGGAATTTTACCAGTATCTGTGAATGAGGCTACAGCCTTTTCCACATCTGTATCTGTAGGATCAGCAGTTTTCTATTGGAGAAGAAAAAACATTATTTATGCCTGTGAGTGTGTTATATATGTACCAAAAAATGACTAGTTTATATTTCAACAATGTCCACTCTATAGTTCAAAGCTTTACAAATATTTCATATAGGTGACACACTGTTTACATATTTTTGTAAGATGTCGTTCTGTGAGGCAATGATTCAGTTTTTGAATGCTTGCGTTTTAAATTCAAAAGCTGTCCAAGTAACTCTCTTTGTACATCGTTAGGTAACAGAGTCTGATAATCTATTTTTTTTTCTCATTTCAGTCCTCTTCTTCCTTTCTACTAGCCAGGGAAAAGTCTTTTAATTTTATTAAAACAAATGGATTAATGAAACAATCATAGTCAACGGTTTGAACATTTAGGATAAAATGATGAACATTCTTAAAGATTAATGTCAAATGTCCACAAATAGCTTGCTGAGAGAATATTTTGGCTCCCACTAAGCAGTTTTCAACAATTTCAAAATTCACTTCCATTATTTTTTCTTTTAAAAACTGCTCATCTGTCTCTTTTGGCTCACATTAAAGTGAACCACGATTTTAAAAAAGGGTTGAGAAATGCTGCGCTAGCACAGCTAATTGATCGACATGTTTACTGCTTTAGAATGCATGAAAGTTGTTACAGCTTATTTCCCTTAGACTCTTAACTTCCCCACACACCTAAACCCATCAGGAAACACACTCATGTGTCATGACTTAGTTTGGGAAACACACTCATGTGTCATGACTTAGTTTGGGAAACACACTCATGTGTCATGACTTAGTTTGGGAAACACACTCATGTGTCATGACTTAGTTTGGAAACACACTCATGTGTCATGACTTAGTTTGGGAAACACACTCATGTGTCATGACTTAGTTTGGGAAACACACTCATGTGTCATGACTTAGTTTGGGAAACACACTCATGTGTCATGACTTAGTTTAGGAAACACACTCATGTGTCATGACTTAGTTTAGGAAACACACTCATGTGTCATGACTTAGTTTGGGAAATACACTCATATGGGTTGACTTAGTTTGCGAAGCTCATTGCCATTATCCTTGTTATCAAATAAATGCACTAGTATACTATTTATTTTATTATTCAAATTCAAAATCACACCACATTATATATACAGACCTGTTTACCCTCAAACTCTTAAAATGGTACAATGTCATCACATAATCGTTCAATACATTCTCTTTATGGAAAAAAACGTGCAGTATATATTTATTTATTTAGGCATTTTTATACAGCGCTTACCTTAAAGCTCTAAGCGCTTTACAATTATTAAAAACATGTAAACTAACTAGAATAAAAATGAGACATTGGATAGTAACTACTATACTATAGAAACAATTAAAATGGCTATAAAAAGAGGACATTTTGGCACGTTTTGGCCTATACTACAGGATTAACCCGAGACAGAAAATGAGGCAGGGCAAGGAGGGTGTATCACATTTCATAGGCGGACCTAAATAAATGGGTTTTAAGGGACTTTTTAAAAGTAGACGAGGTTTCACAATAACGGATATGGAATTGAGCTGGTTCCAGAACGTGGGCCCATGGAAGTAGAAGGAGCGTTCACCGATGGTTTTGGTTCTTGGGATTGAGAGGGTTCTATTGTCAATGGAAGAGCCTAATTGTCTTGTGGAGATAATTTATACACCTCAAAATCGTGCATTGTACGCAAAAATCGTAAGAGTAAACAGGTCTGTATATAGCCCTAAGATTATAGATGTTACCAGCATTCTATTTTATTTTGTGGATTGTTGGCTTACCAGTTTTTCACTAGTGGTAGGTTTGTTTGTTAGACCATCATAGATTCCCTCAAATACATCAAAAAGTGATACCTATAGGAAAAAAGAAAACAGTTTTATTTAGTGCAAATAGAAACTCAATACCATAATCTTCTTACCAAGATAACACACAGACATACTAATGATAATTACATCAAGCTACTCACTCCTAGGTCCTTAAGTCTGGTTTTGGCCAGAAAATTGTAATCATCATAAAATCTATACCATGATCTGTCTACCAAGATAACACACAGACATAACTACATCAAACTACTCACTCCTAGGTCCTTAAGTCTGGTTTTGGCCAATGAAATGTAATCCTCATAAATTTCTCTTGTTTTGGTTGTCAATGCAGGCTTCTTGATAATGTGGGCCTGTCAAGAGAAAATGTGAGCCTGTCAAGAGAAAATGTGAGCCTGTCAAGAGAAAATGTCAAGAGAAAATGTGGGCTTTTCAAGAGAAAATGTGGGCCTGGGCTTGTCAAGAGAAAATGTGGGCCTGCCAAGAGAAAATGTGGGCTTGTCAAGAGAAAATGTGGGCCTGCCAAGAGAAAATGTGGGCTTGCCAAGAGAAAATGTGGTCCTGCCAAGAGAAAATGTGGGCTTGCCAAGAGAAAATGTGGGCTTGTCAAGAGAAAATGTGAAGAGAGGAAACAAAAATTATTATTCTCTAATAAAAAAAAAAAAAAATAAAAAAAAAAAAAAAAAAAAAAAAAAAAAAAAAAAAAAAAAAAAAAAAAAAAAAAAAATAAAAAAAAAAAAAAAAAAAAAAAAAAAAAAAAAAAAAAAAAAAAAACTTCAATGGAGACTTGGACAACAATGGTCATAGTCTCTAACAACACCTTTTCAACATTAGAACAAATTTACGGCAACCTTTACAATGAAAGCCACACCATAAGAAATCACCTTCAAATAATCAGCTGATTCAAAAGGGACAAGGCCAGACATGAACTTGATCAGAGATGTGAAGACACGCCTGGATGCTGTCAGTGGATTATTGCTGCCAGACAATAGTGACTGTATGGGAATAAACAATGAATTACACAGGCACTGTTTAAGTACTGAGTGAATCAAAAGTAAAATCTAACGATGTTAAAAGATAAGTGGATTTTGCAACTGATAGCCAATTGATTATACAAAACAATAATAATTTTTTTTAATGTTGTCATGATTTTTTTTTAAATCCTAAATTTTGAAAATAATAATGTAAAAAAATTTTTTTTTTAAACTTAAATTCTAATAAACACAATATAATCTCGAAACTAGGCACTCGCTTCGCGTGTCAAGCTGTCAAGCCACATCAAATGTTTCCAAAAATAGATAAATGATACTTGTGGCAGCCTTTTCTTACAGGTGAGTATTCTGCTATAGATATCTAGTAAAAAGTTTTCAAAAGTGCAGCTGGCATTATCGCAGGTGACTTGTCATAAATATAGGTTTA
The DNA here is from genome assembly GCA_964033795.1 of Lymnaea stagnalis. Taxonomy (NCBI): domain Eukaryota; kingdom Metazoa; phylum Mollusca; class Gastropoda; family Lymnaeidae; genus Lymnaea; species Lymnaea stagnalis. The sequence goes on from CAXITT010000073.1 coordinate 867,675, forward strand.
GTGCTGGTACCAAACTGTGTTAAAATGAGTCGCATTGCTTTTGTAATAAAAGGCTTCAACTGCTGCTTTCAATCTTGTAAAATATGTTAATCTGCACTTTTTATGTGAACCAATTGCAAATGAATTGTAAAAACAGATAACCCAAATTTTCAAAAAGCATTTTTAAGAACCCTAGTAAAAACTTATAAGAAGACATCCTGCAATTTAAAAGCTCAACCTAAAGTAATCCACAAAAAACTTAACGACAAAGTCACATGTTAAAAGAAGTGAACCTAAGATTTCACTTTCAACATCTAAAAAATAGTTCAAGAGCCAATTAAAAAAAAAAAAGTTTTTTATCATTGCCAGAGAAAACTATTTTAAACTGACCTCAAACCAATGCTCATAGCTCCCAAAGGTATGCTGACCCACCGCTGCACTCTGCCTAGCTATTAGAAAAGCTTTTGACATGATCATGTCGTCACCACTTTCAAGGCCAGCCACTAATGTTTCACTGATAAAATCTTGTTCAGATAAAAATAGAAGATGAAAATAATTAAACTGTTCTACTTTAATAAAATGTCTCCTCCCCCCCAGCACTCTATGTTTTTTTAATGACAGCAAAAATAACATTTTAACAATTTAAACATTCATTTATTATTTTATTCACAGATGTTTAGAAAATTAAATAAACTGGCACCACATTTTTATGAAATGTCAGTGGTTTGAAATATTAATAACATTTAATTATTGAAGGTCTTTAATTACATTGGTCTTTTTCTTAAAAGTAACAGAAACATGGGAAGAAGGACACATGGGGAGGGAGATGCATGGGGAGGGGGGAGATGCATGGGGAGGGAGACACATGGGGAGGGAAATTATCAAATGGGGAGGGAAACTCTAAACATTGTGACTGAGACATGTGGGTAGGGTGACTAAAAACATGGGGAGGGAGTCTTTAAACATGGGGAGGGAGACACATGGGGAGAGAGACACATGGGGAGGGTACACATGGGAAGAGAGAAAAAAAGGGGAGGGAGACACATGGGGAGGGAGACACATGGGGAGGGAGACACATGGGGAGGGAGACTCATGGGGAGGGAGACACATGGGGGGAGACATATGGGGAGGGAGACATATGGGAAGGGAGACAAAAGGGGAGGGAGACTAATGGGGAGGGAGACTAATGGGGAGGGACACACATGGGAGGGAGACTAATGGGGAGGTAGATTATAAAATGGGGAGGGAAACTCTAAACATTGTGACTGAGACAAGTGGGGTGTGACTAAAACATGGGGAGGGAGACTGTGTAAAGCTATATTACTTCCAAACCTTTGATAAATCCTGCAGCATCTAGGAAAGCAATGTACATGACAGACATGAAGATGAGGGTTGAGCTGCTGTTGACTTCCTGATTATCCAAGGAACGAATCAGAATGTCAGGGACTTCCTTGCAGTTGAGTGATGAAAACAACTGGTGACAGTCATATGAGTAAATCAATCAATCATCAAACAATATTTTATCAACACAATGAAAATAACTACAGTTAAGCTCATTAGAGACAAGCATCACTTTTGTACCGATTTTTACAGCTTGTTAACAAAGAAGAGGGGAAAACTTATGTAGAGATTATTTTAAGAACAGTGTATAGTTAGAATATGGTGTGAAATTGCTGCACGTCCATTGTATGCTTTGGTATGTGTGGAAGCATCCTAGGAGAAACTTGTGCAATGTTTGTTGTCAAGTGAGTGTGATCAACTTTTGTTGTTATGGTAATGTATGGAATGTTTGTTGGATAGTTTTAAAATAGAAATAGTCAGTAGAGCGGAAGCAACCTTTTGAGCAGGATCATAATGTAGAGCAGAATGAGATTTGTAGTACTTGGTATTTAGTTCCTGTAGAATCCTTGGTGGTGAGCTGCACCGCAGTTATTTGTAATATGCAATGCATGATCATCTAGTATTAGATCGAATTAAATACATAGCTTTCAGGTAAGTTGTGTTGTCTTAAATTGTTTGGTTGTCATGTGGAACACTGAACATAGTCACCATCCCACAGAAAAGTGGTGCCCAACCTTTCTTTTTCCCATACCCTTTGATAAGACTTTTCATTTAGAAGTGGAACACACCCCCCCCCACCCCCCACTAAAATATAGGTTCTCATAAAAGAACACGGTTTAAAAAAAATGGAACTTCTTTCCAGTTTTCCCGCCATCATCAATATATTTTTGCGCACCCACGGGCCGCCCACCATGAACCACCCACTACCCAATGGTGAACATACAGAGCTCTTACAAAAGGGAGACAATGTATGATAAAGTCATCTTACAATGAAATAGCTGTGCCGACTTGCATTTATTTTTTATTTTATAAATTCCACAATATTTACAAGTATCCAAAGTAGAAGAATTATATTGTCTGCCCACATGTTAAAATAAAAGTAAAAGTCTCAATGTCACTCCTCCATCAGATTAGCTATAGGTTACACATATTTTTAGCCTGCACTTGCTCTTTACTTGAGTAAACAGTAAACGTATGTGTACAACTGTAAAAGCTCCACAAAAAAACAACAAGACTTGCCTGGGTAAACAAGGTTCTCAAAACTCCAAATGTTGGCACAGTTTTCCAGTCTGTTTTTGATGTGAGAATTTCAGAAACTGAAAAATAAAAAACCACCAACAACCACTGTACACAAGTCACTAACATCAAAGGTATCTGGCAATATTTTCATATTCTATGTTCAGGTGACAAGAGTTAATTAGTCGTTCAAAGAAGCTCTTAGACAGAAAAAAAGGTTGTCATTGTAAAAAGTGGATTCTCTGTGTGAAATTTTGTTCAGCCTAATCAAGACCATCATATGGTATCATTTTAGCCTTAAGTACACATTGTTACATTGCCCCTGAACAGTAAAAAAAAAAATCAATGTAAAAAAATGTAATATGGTAGTCCACAGAAAAATTCACATTCCTCGATCCTTCATCTACCTATAATGTAACTTTGTTGATGTAGGGAATCTGAACAGAAAATTTTTAATTCAAAATAGATAGATAAATAGATAGTTACCAGGGATAGATAGATATAGAGATATAGATATATGAAAAAATTAACAGTGCATTCCTTCATGCCTGTCTGATAGGTTTCAGCGGCAAACAATCTTGCTTTTTTTAAAAATATATTGTATCCTGCACTCACAACTTGTGTCTCTTTTATAGGAAAGAATATGTAACAATGCATGACTGCTGAATTTTCTCAGAGTCTCTTCTGTAGTATTTTCTTGTGTCGATAAGAAGGGCAATGCAAGGCTGCCTTTGTCATCTGCTGCTTCTGATAATTCCAAAGTAGCTGAAACACAGGGTACGGAAATGAAACTTAAATTAATAGAAAGATATTGACATGCACATGACATCGTGAAATCCTATTTCAATTTTCAAAAAATACATGGAACTTATGTTAAACAAATAATAGATGTTTTCTGATAATGCTAAATGTTTTTCTATTAAATAAATTATTTTCTGTAGAAGCCTAACCTTTTATAGCAATTTTGTTTCATTAATTTTAAATGAATTTTTTTTTAGTAATTAAGCTTACCCATTATCACAGCATTCAGGACTTGCATAAAACTCTGAAATCAAGAAAGGACACAACATCAGAGTAAAGTGTTAAAAGATAAAGTGAAAAAAAAAAACTGAGTTAAAAATTAGTAATAAAACTAATTATAATTAATAAAGTAAAGAAATACTGGAATTGGAGAGAAGTATTAAGAAACTTACATGGCAGTTGTCAATTCAAAAATAAATTGAAAAATTATGTCAGAAATAGGATATTTTAATAATAACGGTACTTATCTGCGGTTTGAATAGGATATTTTAAGAAATGTATGAATTCAAGAAGAAAAAAAATCTAAAATATTACTACCTCTTTATTTATTCCTTTGTAAGAAAGTTTCACATCACCAAATGATTTGTTTACAAAGAAACTGATAAAACCTGTTTGGAAGAAAATAACAAAACTCTAAAATAATTAAATGACTGTGCGCTGAAGAAGGCTCTAGGCTGAAACATCCTAATCTTTTTGTTCTGTTCTCAAATTCAAGCTTTCACATACCTTGTTTTTCTATAACAAAACTCTACTAGACTCTATACCTTCCTTGACAAAATAAAACTTGATCATACACAAATTTTTTTACAATATAAAAATATTCATTGCTTTCATTTTTTCAAAACTCTTTTAATATAAATATAAGTATAAACTATCAGTAAGTATAATAGCATTTTTTTTTTCCACCTGACAAGATCTGTTGCCTTCTCTGCAGAGTTTCCTTTGTGCCTTGACATAATGAGACCAGGTGCTTGGAGAACTCAGACAACAAGGTAGAACTCGAAAATTTACTGAAAAATAATTACATTAGCGAATTAATTTTTTTTATGTAACCAGTCACTAATGTTTTTAGTGAATAAAAATGCCTCTAAAGCTTTATTGATACCGGTAATTCTTTACTTAAGAACTGAATATAAAAGGGTTGGACTGCGATAAAGCATTTAAGTAGATTTATGAGACACAAACAAGATCAGAGCTGATGAGCTGTAAGAGCAAGTAAGGATCAAATTTAAAAAGGTTCAGGTTCCTCAAAGACTAAAAACATTTTTAAAAAATTTTTTTTAAACTTATATTTTCTGTGTCATTGGAAGATTGATATAAAATATATATAGATGTGCACCATTAGAAATGTGTGCATTCAACTCAATTTTAATATGAGAAATATCTCTGATTTCTAGTCAATGTTACAAAATCTACAAATCAATTTCTGGTAAGTTGACTATGAATATTTCAAGTGTTATCAAGGATTGTTATAAATACTCCACCTAGTAATGTAAGTCTGCAAAGTTAATATTTCAAACTTGTGCAAGTTCCAAATGATCTCCAGGGGTATCTCGTGCTGAAAGATAAATGATGTAGATTTTGATAGGTAAAATTGTATTCTTTGCCCCTTGCCAAAGGCCCACCCAGATTTTTGTAATGGAAATATTAATTTTATTGCATGGTTAAATTTAACTTTATAAATAAAAAAATAGAATGCCAATTGATCCCTCATACTCTTTTCAAGTAAATTATATTCATAACATTTTCTAAAATCACTTACAACTTATGTAAAACAAATTAGTAGAACATGCGTCAATAAAAACCCAACTTTAACATAAGCTAATTATTTAAATACTTATCTTATTTAACTAATGGGATAAAGTTTGAGTTTTATTTTTAAATATTTCACACTTACTATTATAAATAAATGCATGATATTTACCCTCAACACCATTGAAGCAAACAGACTGACATCAAACGAGGAATCTTTTGTTTGTGATGCCAAGAGGCCTAAGCAATTTTTAAACTTCTCCTTTCAGTAGAATAAAAGAATTGCTCAACATAGGTAAGCATAATAGTATGTTAGGATTTCTTTTTTAAAAGTGAAGTAACAAATGATGCAGATGAGTTAAAAGCTAGTATAAAATTGTAAGAAATTACAAGATGCCACTCAAACTAGTTTTTTTTTTAAACTGTTTTTAAGTTTTAATGATTAGTCTTAATTCATGTGAAAACACACATAAAATGCAACAATTTATCATAAACACTACCTGACATTTTGATTTGTATACAACCTTACCTCTAACACATGATCTAATAACTGGCCACTACCTGGTGGACTTTCTCGTGACAGGTCTATTATTAGCTTGGCCAATTTAGGCGTGGGAAATAATATCCTGGATCCAAATCCATTTTTAAATATTGACAGCAAGCTGTCCACTGTTAAAAGAAATCAATAAATACCAGAGAATATAAGCAATCAAAGCCAAATAATTTAATTTCCTCTTCATCAATCAATAATTTATTTGGGTATAAATACTTTTAAAATGTGTGTTCTTATTTGCTAATACCGGTACTAATAAACATTTTATAGAATTATTAGTACTTGGACTTCATCTACTCTAAACAGTGTGTAGCAATAAAAGTACATTTCTTCCTCTACTTTTAATCAAGGATTAAATTTTATGCTTGCCTAATGCTCACTAATAAAAAGTGCTTGAGACACATAAATATTTTGTACTAAATACAATAAATTATCTCTATCTTTATTCTTATTTATTGTTTCTTTCAAAGCAATAAGAACACGCTTTACGTAATTCGAAGTAATTGTTGAACCCTATTGATCACTTAAAATTTCACCTGTGATTTGAGGTCCTGCAACACCTGCCTCAAGTTTAAGCTTCTTGGATAAAGAACATGCCTAAACAATAAAGAAAATGTTACCATCAGAAATGTAGCTCTTTCTTAACCTTTACTTTTCTGTCTTGTTGCATTCAGGTCATTTAATATTAACTGTGCACTACAACTACAATTAACAAGTGAAGGGCTCAAGGGAAAAACCAGTAGTGATGTCAATTGTTGTTTTTTTTCATTTTTAAGTTATCTTTAGTCTTCATTGTAATGAATCTCCAGATTTTAAAAAATATAATAATTCTTTTTAAAACACACACATGCGTATAAATAAATGCCTGGATGAATTCTAAAAAAAAAATAATAATTCTTAAATAATTTTTTTTTAAAATCAGATTTACATTTTCATTCAGTCTAAACCTTGTTATTGATGTACAGATAGACTGATGAAATCATGAATATAGAAATCATGGGCAATTGTTCTAAACCACATGAAGCCTTTGTTAGTTTATACTCTAGATTTCAGCTAGTATTTCTACACTACGAAATATTTAGTTTCACATTACTGCAAAATCCATTGAATTTATGGTGCAGTAGGTAGTGCACTTATTTTGGCAGGCATAAGTCTCATAAGAAAATTGAAAAAATAAATTTCTTGACATCAGTGTTACCTCATTAAAGACCAAGTCTTCATCAAGGGTTGAATCAATCATTTGCATGGCAGCATTGAACAAATCCACTTTATCATCTTCAGAAAGCATTTTCTATTTTACTAATAAATCTGAAACAATTAACATCAAGTTTTTTAATAATGGTAATGCTTTTTCTGTATCCAATTTTAAATTGAATGCATACAACCATGATATTGTTCTGGATTTTTAAAAATTAATTAACATCAAAGAACAAAAGTCCCAGTAGTAATGCCTGGCCTTGGCAGTGTTGTTAGATGCAATCGGTTGTAAATAAATAATGTCCACTTAATTAGCTGTAAAAATCCCAATCCTATTTGCAGGGTTCAAGGATTATGTGAGGCCATGTGGTATGTGTATGTAGATAGGCATCTCGAGCACATTGGGATGCATTAGTAGCCAGGGGGTGGGAGGGGTGGGGGGTAGGTCACACAAACTCAAATAATGCGACCATGCCATGCTATTAAACAAATCCAATTTTATGGACCCTTGTAACGAGGTTGCATTGTATTATAATATATGTGTATGATTAAACTTATACATGTATTTCTATAGGCCTAAAATGCTTAAATAGCCTGCAATAAAAAGGCTAAATTTTAAATATTTCTTATATTATATATATCTTGCTTCTGATGTGTCCTCCCTTTTCAAAATCGCCCACCCTCCAATGCCAGATGTTTTATATTAATTTTACTGAGTGAAAAGAAGGTTAAGTGAAAAAAAGAAAGCTCTGTTCATATCAGTGGGTTATTTCTTGACAGAAACGGTTGAAAAAGCAATGCACTCTCAATATGACATTGACATAGGGCTGTAGATTTCGTTGCAATTATAGAAAATGAGGAGTTAACCCTTTTTTTGTAACTTTTAAACCCACCAGATATTTTCTCAAAATACCCTGACCCAATGTTAAAGAGCTGCACCAGGTTGAGACCTAATATTTATTATTGTTACAAGTAATAACAGTAAGTTAAAATACAAATTCTATATAAGATATTCATAGTACTATAGTCAATACATTTCTGAATTTAACATTTAAAGGGTTCCAGTTACAAGAACTTATGTCATACCCAATTCTTTTGATTTAGTTAAATAAATTATAATTTCAGTTTTTTCGGAAAAATTAAAAAGCAAAAAGGGCACACGGGATCTGGGCAACCTTATAAAATAACTAGTACTAGTAGGGGTCTAGATTTTAATTATAAATTAATATTATAATAACAAATATAAACAAGCCTAACTACGGGTAATACTAATACTGTACTGCTGTACTACTATCAAAAGGAGTTAAGTTTCATTAATCTGATCAGTGATATAGTATGATATAGACATATAATTATTTAAAGTTAAAGTTAGGCTAGGGTGACCAAATCGTGATTTGGAAAAAACGGGACGCTTTCAGGGACAGTTTTTTTTGGCGGGGGGGGATGCCCTCCAGTTAAAGAGGGTTCCGGGGGCCTCGGCCGGGAACTGTTTATTGAAATATGCTCATTTGAACTATGAAATCTAACCTAGAAATCTACTTGGGGCATTCAGTCTTTTCCTATGTTTCACTGATGTGATGTGTTGTTTTATGTCTGAACGTCCAACATGACCAATACTAAAAACATTATTGCAAACTGTGCACTCGGCTTCACTTTCATAGCGACCCTTTTTAATATAGTTCCATGTTTTGGAATACTCATCCATAAACTTACATTGACGCTTGGGCATAATTATTGTTTACATGAGAAGATAATATAAAATTAAAGAATAAAGTTCAACACCCAAAACAAACACCTGTCACTCTGACACGAACAGGCCGGTAGGGATCACACATAAGACTAACACATTACACGTAGAGGTGGTGGAATCAAAATTGTTTTCTGCACAGTTACATCCTACCCCCACCCCCTGCGGCTTCAAGTCTCATGTCTTTCGCTATACATTTACATATAAGATATATGGCAGGGACACTGTGGTGGAGAGGGAATGGTGCAGCCATCACACGAGCCCACATCACTACTGGCACTGGCTAAAAAGCTAGCCAAAATATTATTTGAAGTTATATTATAAATTAGGAAGCTTTAGTGATTAGAAAATGTGTTTGGTTTAAAAAAAAGAGACATTTAGTATTTAGACGTCCCGAGAGACTTTTTCGGGACAACGGGTACGATCGTGAAAAAACGAGACAATCCCATTTTTACGGGACATTTGGTCACCCTAAGTTAGGCCCACTAGAACTAGAGGGGGAAGAATAAGATCAGGTTAATTTAACTTAAGAAATTTAAGAAATATTATGTCATTTATGTGTAGGTTCAGACTCAAAAATGTTATACTTAACTTAAGTTTAAGTAGTAGGCTAAGTCTCAGACTTTTAACCAGGACCAGTCACTTGAGTAACATCTAGGTCTAGACTCTACTACTACTACTAATTACAATTAATGATTAAATTACAGGTAATAAATAATTTTTAGGCTGATTGAATTAAGCTTAATATAACTTAACATAATTATAAGTAGGCTTTGGCTTTAGTATACCAGCATTGCTTTTTTAACCTATTTTTTTAGGCTATTAACTATTATTTACTGAATTACTTAAACGTACATCTAAGTTGCAGTTCAGGTCAGTGGTGGGAAGCTAATGACAGCATAAACTCGGTAAACCTAATTTCGTCTCTTTCGAAATTACTGGATGAGATGACGAATGACGAATGAGCTTGTTGCGAAATTTCACTATTTTAAACTGTTTACTCGAAGTGCGACTATTGGGACTGGCTGTATAAGTATAAGAACTTAGAAATTAAGAAATAGACAGACTGAGACTATTAATTTAGAAGTATTTGATATTAGTAATTGTAAAGTTTAAGTAATGGTAATTATTAATTAGAGTAATATTAGTATACTTGTTCTTATTAACGGAGAAGTAAATGAATGATGCATGAATGGGCATTTCAAATTTGAACAATTTTAATTTCGGTACATTACAAAAAGGGAGATGATCCTTCCTTTTTTTTATTATTTGCTTTCAAATTTTAACACTTGATTTCGCAACTGAGTACAAACATAAGTCTAAAAATAACTTGGGGGCGACCCGTATACCAACACAAAAAAATATTACAATCATTCGGTAAAGGTGATACCCACAAACAACCTTAATTGAAATTGTCACTGGTGTTTCAGGATTCATAGCCTTGTCATAGAGGCTAGAGGTATCGGTAAAGTTGTTTTTACTAATAATTATTGTGGGTGACGGATGAGATACCGGTAGTTAAAATTTATGGTTCGTTAATTAGTCAACCCTCTAGCTGGCTATTTTACTATATTTTTGTGGACGAAGTATTGCTTTTGGTTAAGTTAATGTATGTTGTATACTTGTTCATTTATTGATAATGAATCGTGTTATGATATGTGTGTTATTTAATTTGAATTATAAGTCTGCTCAATTTTACTTTTAAGCCAGTTTAAAGGGTAAACCGTAGTAATATAAATATAATACGAAGTGGCTATTCGGACCCTGAAAAGAGTGAGAGTTGAGAGGTTGGGTTTATTAAAAAAATATTTAAAATATTATTTTTGAGTTTTCAAGACAAAATTTGGTAGTTATATGTTTGTAAACTTACTTCTTCGGTTTAACTAAAATAAACTACCACAAATGACATCCGAATAGCATTTAGTCTAAAGGGACCCTGGTCCAAATAACAGCTACTGTTTTTGTGTGTGCAGTGAGTCAGTGAGTGTGTTATAATCATAAGGCCCCACCCTTTTAGAGCCTTTTTCCCTTGTGTGTTTTTGTTGATCTCTTCTAAATAGCTTAAAATTAAATCGCACAAATATGCCAGGATTGCTAGGTTTGCAAGGATTCAGGTAGTGGTACGGCTGGCAAAGTCTTCCCTGCTATTTATATAGGTCATAGGGACTCCCTATGTCCTATGTTTATATAGTATAGTTATAGTTCCCTATTTGTTTGTCTGTTCTTCTCTTATCATTAACAGATGAACACATTAAAATTAGAAACCACAATTTTGAAAAAGTAAAGCAATTAATGAATTAAAATACCTAGGATCTTTATTAAATGAAAGAAAGGAATTACTAACAGAAATACAAGATAGAATATCAGCCGGAAACAGGGCATATTTCAGTATTCCGAAAATACTGAAAATTACAAACATTACAAGAAAAAGAAAGAGAACTACTTATAAAACTGTAATCAGGCCAGTTGTAAAATATGCAAGTGTGATGTGGATCCTAACAAAAATAGCAGAATACCTTTTGAAAGATTGGGAGAGTACCGTCCTCCTGATAATACATGGACCAACAAAGGATGAATATGGATGGAGAATACGAACCAACCAGGGATTATATAGTCTATATCCAACGCTAGTAGCAGAAATAAAAAGGGCAGGCTACGCTGGACACTTAGAGAGAATGCCTAATGACAGAGTTGTGAAGATGGTGCACCACCAAAACCCTAGAGGTAAATTGCAAAAAGGCAGACCTAGGCTTAGATGAATGGATGTGTAAAAAGACCAACAGCATCTGGGAATTCAAGCATGGAAAAGAAAAGCATCAGTTAGTTCTGAGTGGAAGGAAGTAGTGAGGCAGGCCAAAGCCCTACATGGGCTGTAGTGCCACAGGGAAGGATGGAAAGTTCCATATTTAAAATATTAGGATTTTGAGCTCTATACTAATTTGATACAATTTTCTCTCACCCCACAAAACCTTTTTAAATATTTGTTATTTCTGCCTTGAAAGTGTGGAGAAAGGCACTATTAGTACTACCACCAAGCATTAGTGTTAGTAAAATAAAATTGTTTATTCTATAAATTTTAATATTATAAAAATTGATTTGTAAATTTAATAAATTTCAGACTTTGACATCTAATTCCACATCGCAAATAATGTCACAGTACAGACATCAATACCCACAGCAAGGTAAAAATTAATGATTATTAAATGTGTTAGGCCATATGATTTAAAATATTTGAAATTAGTTTTAATCGTGTACCCATTCGTTTTTAAAGTAAGTTGACAGTTATGTTGAGGTAAACATTCATGTATGCGTAATTTGTTTAAAAGAAATTTGTTTGATGGAATTTGTTTGAACAAAAGTTTCTTCCAGATGAATTTTGTAAAAAGATTTATTTAAGCTTTTAGATAAAAGTTTATTTTTGGCATTTTTTCCCAATTATTTAATTTTGAACCAACTTCTGTTCTAATTCCTGTTCGCACAATTTTCCATAAAAAAAAAAAAATTCTATTGAACAAAGTTCCAGTAACCAAACATTCATGGCCTCTGTACATGAACTGCATTTGTATCTGAATATTGTTTTTTAATTGTGATCTTGATTTCAAATTGTTTGATCCACCAAACATTGTCATGGTTGCAATATGTGAACATACATATTTTCAATAGCTATTTATTACCAGGATCAGTTCAAGTTGACCTATGATTATTGCATGTTTTTTAAAATGAAAATTGATGTAGGGATTTTATTTGTGCTACATACTAACATAACAAGATCTCATTGAGAGAGACAGATCTAAAACACATGAGTTAATTTTATTTCTGCCTTGAAAGTGTGGAGAAAGGCACTATTAGTACTATTATTATTATTATAGATACTTTATAAACATTTTTTGAGATTAAGGCCAAATGAGGATCAAAATTAATTGCTGCATGTTTCCTGGTTGCTCAGCAATTGATCTCTTGAAAAATAATTATATTTTAATGTGGCTGGAATATTTATTTATTTATTTATTCAGGCATTTTTATATAGCGCTTACCTTAAAGCTCTAAGCGCTTTACAATTATTAAAAACATGTAAACTAAGTGAAATAAAAATGAGACACTAGGATAGTAACTACTATACTATAGAAGCAATTAAAATGGCTATAAAACGAGGACACTTTGGAAATGATAATATCTTTGTTTAATCCGCCAAATACTTCATTCTTATCATTTAAGTGTTTAGACCTTAGGCTCTCAAAGAAGCATTGGGTTAATTTAAGCCACCAAAATCTGGGTCATTTCTCATGATTATATGCTGAAAATTGTTTATACTAACTATCAAACAAACAAGAAATTGTGTTTATAAGCTTCACTCATTTTATTTAAATGAGACTAGAACTTCATACCTTCAGAATAGAATATCATAATGTATGTATATATATATATATATATATATATATATATATATATATATATATATATATATATCTGTTTTTATCTCATTAGTGCAATAACAAAATACCGCCCCTGGTTTGTTCCCTATACATTTTAATATATATATAATTTATTTTTTTTATATAAATATATATATATATATATATATATATATATATATATATATATATATATATATATATATATATATATATATATATATATATATATATATATATATATATATATACCTGTTTTAATCTCATTAGTGCAGTAACAAAATTCCGCCCCTGGTCTGTTCCCTATACATTTTAATATACTTAATGATTATTTTTTTTATATAAAAATGTTCTTAAAACAGAAATTGAAAATATAATATTTGTCTTCAGCCGGAATTATCTTTGATTTAAAAAAAACAAACAAATGTAAGTTATCAGGTGTTATGTGCTCAGTTTAAAATCAAACCCAAGAATTAACATTTCATTTTGTTAAGCAGGTCAGCCTCCAGGCCCTTATCCTGCCCAAGGTCAAGCACCATACCCAGCCCCAGGGCAAGCACCAGCCCCAGGGCAAGCACCATACCCTGCTCAAGGTTATGCACAATATCCTGGCCAAGGTCAATATCCTGCCCAAGGTCAGGCACCACATCCTGCCCCTCGTCAAGCCCCAGGCCAAGCACCATATCCTGCTCAAGGTCAAGCACCATATCCTGCACCAGGTCAGGCACCATATCCTGCCCAAGGTCAGGCACCATATCCTGCCCAAGGTCATGCACCATATCCTGCCCAAGGTCAGGCACCATATCCTGCCCCTCGTCAAGCCCCAGGCCAAGCACCATATCCTGCTCAAGGCCAAGCGCCATATCCTGCACCAGGTCAGGCACCATATCCTGCCCCTGGTCAAGCCCCCTATCCTGCCCAGGGCCAAGCACCATACCAGGCACAGGGTCAGGTGCCATACCAGGCCCCAGGCCAGGCACCACACCCTGCGCAAGGTCATGGACAACCTCCAGCACCTCAGAATTATGGCAGTGTACCCAATCAAGGTATTTATCCTTTAAAATATTGGAATTTTTTTGTTTTTAAAGTTTTCAACAATTGTTGTATCAGCAATGTGTATAGATTCAGAGACAATCATCATTTTAGCTTACTTACGCATAAATCAGACACCTCCCTATGTGCACCCATATTAAGTTTCCTAATGCATTCACCACTCCTCTTCCTTCAATGTAATTTTAATATGTATGAACCCTCACATCAGCAGTTAGGAAGAATAAAAAATCGGAAGGATTAATTTTTTTTGCTGTAATGATTTCATTTTTCTACGATTACATTTTTCTCTTTTTTTTTTTAGGTGGCAGGGTGGTTAGACCAGGAACTGATCAGTTTAAATCTAGAGTAGAGATTCACATTGAGTGTAAGAACCTCTTGAACAAGGATTTGCTCTCCAAATCTGACCCATGTGCTGCACTGTACATGATGAGAGGAGGGAGGTGGGAAGAGGTGGGTTTCAACGGTCACTAACTGTGGCTAATTCATTCATAACCTATTTGTTCTAATTCTTTGGTTTATTACTGGTTGTTCTGTATGTCTTTTTTTTTTCTTTTTTCTTTTTTTCTTTTTTTTTTTTTTCTTTTTTTTTTTTTTTTTTTTATTTTTTTTATTTTTTTTTTTTTTTTTGTTTTTTTTTTTTTTTTTTTTTTTTTCTTTTTTCTTTTTTTTTTTTTTTTTTTTTTCTTTTTTTTTTTTAATAACTTGTAACTGAAGTAGAATTTTCAGTTAAATGTCTACAAATGAGCAGACCTCTCATGGTGTTGCTTGCTAGAGTATTAAATTAGGTAGTGTTTTTATTCCTACAGACAAGCACTCCTCTTACTCAGGGTGCTCCTTCTCCATAAATATATTAATCTGTATACCCTTTTTTCAGCTTGGTAGAACTGAGAATGTCATCAACAATCTCAACCCAAAGTTCTCACGCTGCTTTGTGGCCAACTACTTCTTTGAGGAGGTTCAGAAAGTTCTCATAGCAGTGTACGACATTGATAATATCACTCCGCAACTCACTGACGATGATTTCCTGGGCCAGCTGGAGACCACTCTTGGACAGGTAAAACATATTTTGGAAAATATTGATACAACGCACCAAAAATCCAAAAATCAAATTTTTGGTCAAATATTTTTTTAATAAAAATCAAATGGTGGTTCAAATATGTGGTATAATTTTTATGATAAAATGGTTTTCTTGAAGCTAATTTAAATGTTAATGGGGATATGTTTATTTTATAAAGCTACAAAATCTGTTTTTTTTTTGTTGAACACTTAAGTCAGTACTAAGGCATTTTACTGATTTAATATAAATGTATAATGGTAATGATTTTAATGCTTTAAAAAGATTAGGGTGAAATTTAAACTCAATGCTGCTATTGTTGTAATTGTCTTTCAGCTAGTGTCCAACACTCCATATACAGCCCCACTGATGTTGAAGAATGGAAGGAAGGCTGGTCAAGGAACTATTACAGTAAGTCCTAATGACATATAGTGTTAATTTTATCAAATTATTATAAATATTGATCTTTTCTTACTGTAATTCAGATGCATTTTCAATTTTTTTTTTAATGTATTCATATTTATTTTAACTTTTTGCTCCAGGTTAGAACTGAAGAGATCAAAGAGGGATGTGAAACTGCCCTACTAACATTTCGAGCCTCAAAGCTGGACAAAAAGGTAAAAATGCTTTGTGCAAAGGTAAAAAATCTTCTGTATCACTGGCTATTGGATATTTAATGTTCATTCAAATTTATTCCTAGTGCATTAGCTCACTGATTGGGGTACTAGGAAAAGTTGCAGGAGACATGTCTGCATCTCTAGTGTAGCTACTGAAACTTTCGTCGGGTGAAAAGAATTAGATGGGGGGTAGGGGGTTTGACAGCTTTGTATATTTTTAAAAATATTTACACTTCTAAAAATTATTATTTTTTTACAACTTTTGTTGTTTTTTTTAAATAATTTGATTGATAGATGCTTTCTCAAAATTTCAGCTAAATATGACAATATGTCAGTCTGTAGAGAAAAATCTGTTCAGATGAAAACTTTTTTTTTAAAGCTTCAGCCCTCAGAAACTTACAAAATAAACACTATCTCAATGAGAAATTATTTGTTCACTTTATTTTTATTATTAGTTAAATGGGCTTCATCTTTTTATGTTTTTTTTTTACAGGATTTCTTTGGGAAATCAGACCCTTACCTAGAATTTTTAAGAGCATCACCTGATGGGAGCTGGCAAGTTGTACATAGAACAGAAGTGAGTAGAATAAGTCTGAGATAGCTGTACATAGAACTAAGATGGGTGGAATATGTCTGGGATTGCTTCTTTCCAAAATTCAGTTTTACAAATATTGTTTCTTCTTAATTATTAGGTGATCAAGAACAACTTGAATCCAAGCTGGAGACCATTTGAACTGTCCTTACAGAGTTTATGTGGAGGAAATAAGCAACAAACTATCAAGGTTGGCATCACATGTCATGGGGCATTTAAAAAAAAATTATATATATATAGAGAAAGGAAGCAGAACAAATAAAGCTATAAGAGCTAAGTACTGCTACCAATGCTCTTTTTCTAACTAGTTTTGACAAAACTGGCTTCCTTTAGGTTGATTGCTATGACTGGGACAATGACGGCTCTCATGATTATATTGGAGGCTTCACAACAACCTTTGATGAGATGTTTAAAGCAGCTCAACAGGAAGTGAGTCATTAATCATTTAAATTTGTTTTATAGGAAATGCATTATTAACTGCAAAAAGTTAATTTTTGTATTCTACTGCATTTTTCTCATGGGGGGCATGGGATAATTTACTTCCTCACTGTCCTATTATTTGCATCAAATGACTTCAGTTCATCTTCCAACTTAAGTTTCTATTTTTCGTTTACTAAGCTGCTGTAGCAAGCTATTCAGAGTTTTTTTTTTTATGTTTACTGGCTAGGCAGCTAAGCTATTTGTCTTGGTCAGAACTCCAAGAACTGTTGGAAACCTTGCCAGTGTCGCTTAAAAATATTTAAATGTACTTACAACTGCCTCCAGATCTAACCTAATAATGGGAAATGAAATGGCTTAATTTAAAGAAAAATTAAAAGATTTGATCTCATCATTTGCAATACTCTAAAACATCTCTGTTTTTGTTGGGTTTTTTTTGCATTTTTAGTGGGGGGTTTTTTTCTTTCAATTTTTCCAATACCATATTTACAGAATTTAAATAGTGTTAGATCTCTAAATATTTTCCACTTTAAACTAACACGTGTTAAAAAATAAAAGTATCTTCCATATGGGCTTAATTGTAGAATTCTTCAGTTCTGTGCAATGAATTGTGTTTTTGTTGCTTATATTTTCCCTTGTCTTGTTTTTTTTTTTTTACTTGACTAGACTAAAAGATAATGTGACATAAACTTTCAGGTCTCTTGGCCCTGTGTAAATCAAGCAACGAAAGCCAAGAAGAGAAGTTACACCAACTCTGGCACTATATTCCTCACCTCTTGTAAAGTAAGTTAAAAAATTATGAACAATAATAATGTCCTTTTATTTTTAAACTATCATTGGGACTGTTGGATTTTGACAATAAAGGCATGCACAAAGAAAAAGAAAAGTTTTACTTCTATCTATAAAAAAGTAATACATTTTTATTCAATATGAAGTTAATTACTTTTTTATGTAATGCTCTTTGCAAATGGCAGTTCATAATTTCTATATGACATAGAATATAACATAAAATTGAAACTACTTTTAACTAGACATCATTTCTTTCATTTTCAGATTTTGAAGGAATATTCATTCCTAGATTTTATTACCAGTGGAATGCAAATAAATTTTACTGTAAGTGGTTTTCTCAGTTATTTTTAATGGGTAGGTTAATAATGCTTGAAAGTTGGTTTTTCTTCTAAAAAAGCACCTTAAATTCTCAGCATCTTCTTTTTTTAAAAAAAAAAAAAAAAGTCCTCATTGATTAAATATTTTATTTCCAGGTCGGCATAGATTTCACAGCCTCCAATGGCAACCCTGGCCAGTCTTCATCACTTCATTACATAAACCCATATCAACCCAATGAGTACATGGCCGCCATCAAGGCTGTTGGGGAGGTTTGCCAGGATTATGATACGTAAGTTTTACTTTTCATTCACAAGCTTTGTAACACCCTGTTGAAATTTTAAAGAGGACCGTGAGCTGATGTGGCTGGGAGCTACACTGACATGATTTTGTAAATTAACAAAACAAAGCATGTTTACTCCTTTTGAATTGCTGTGCTGGATATGGCATAGTAAATTTAATTGTGCAGCAGTATGCTTTCTTCTTTGTGATAGTCAATGAGTTTATTTTAAAAAATTAATTTTTTTTTACTAAATGGAATACAGACCATTAATATTATCATTGATTCACAGAGCTAGAGACATGACATGGTCAATGACCGTGAAGAATGAACTGCAGGAGAGTAATGAAAATTGTATTTTTGCAACCATCAAATTCAGATATTCTTTATTTATTTATTTCAGTGACAAGCTTTTCCCAGTTTTGGGGTTTGGCGCCCGCATACCACCTAAAATGGAAGTGTCCCATGAATTTGCCATAAACTTCAACCCTCAGAATCCATATTGTCAAGGTTATCTTCCTTCTGCCTTTTACTTCTTATTCTTTTACAAATACCGGTAGTATTTAACTGAATGTCAAAACTTCTTTTGATTAATTTCAATATCTGTGTCCAAAATTTGTTTTTAAATATCTTTTGGTGAATATTTTGTGTTAGGGCCACATCCTATATTGATGTGGGAAAAAATATATAAATATATATTTATATATGTATGTCTTTATTTATAGAAGCTGTGTGTAAATCAAAGGACAATAATTTCACAATTTGATCACATTGTCATGTTTGGCATGTTGTAATGGGATTTCAGTATAAACTTGTATATAACCTTGGTTATTATTCCATTAGGAATTGACGGCATCCTACAAGCATACTTCAACTGTATCCAACAAGTGCAGCTGTATGGGCCAACCAATGCTGCACCCATCATTTCCCATGTAGCAAGGTTTGCTGCCACAGCTCAGATGGAGGAGTCGTCAAAGGGGGCTCATGTTAGTAGCTTTACAAATTTTAATGTTAAGAGCTGTTTTGTTGCATCAAGTTCTCACAAAAATATATATGTTACGTCCAAAGCCCAAAATTCGAGCAGTTTTTGAAATGGCTGGCCATTTCGCTCTTTGGCCAAGAGTTGTAGCCAAGGTCTGATGTACCTGAAGAAATTACCTGTGTGTATACTACATTGGCTGGCCATTTCACGAACTGGTGGGAAATCCCTGGCCAAAATTCGATGTACTGATTCAAGACTATCTTGCAGTTGTCATGAATGTCAAGAGCTTTTTCTGCAATGTAGGAGATGAACATGGTGTTCTCATATGCCCATTTTGGTCTACATTAAAAACTGCTTACACTTCTTGAATCCATGAGCACAGAAAAAAAATCACTATGAACCTGGCCGATCGCCTCATGCCGTTTTGCAAACTGACTAGAAAAATAAATAAAAAATTGTACTAATGCTGGTACATTTACAGCGACATTGGCCAAGCTGCAAATATATTGTATATATATATATGCTTATATATATTTATATAGAGTAGAATTGCATTGGTAAATGTTTTAAAGCAGTAACTAAAGTAACTTTGTTTTTAAAATGGATTTTTAAATCTCTTGTGGTTAATGAACTATGAGGTGCAGAATTTGGATTATTTTGGATTGGATTTGTGATTGTGTTAAACAATAATTATTATTTTTTTTAACCTCACATATTTTGAAGAAAAAATTATTGTTCGAATGAATAGACAAAATTCTGGGGCATCATATCCAAATTTGCCTTTTAGCAAGGCACTGTATTGATGAAGTAGGGGTGGCATTTAAGTTATGTTGAGAACAGAGCCTCTAAGCTATTTTCTAAAAGACTTTATTAATGGACTTTAAATTGACATTGCTGATATTAGGATAAGGGCTTGTATGTTATTTGTATATAGTGTAAAATTTAATGGGTTAGAATCTGACCTTTATTTTGTCATCATCAATAGTTCTTCTATATTGGTATATTCAGTAATTGTATTCATAATTAAAAATCAAAAGACAAGGCTATAAAGTATCTGAAGTCATAATTTATGTGCTAGGCTATCATTTTCATTTGTTACATTGTAATGCTCTTGTAATACAAACAAAACATGTTTCACACCACAGTAATAAACATTACTTTACTTTATCAAGGTAAAAGTAAATGTGGTTCACACCACAGAAATGTACATCATTTTATCACGGTAAAAGTGGTAAAAGTAAATGATGTTAACACCACAAAAATGAACATTATTTTAACAAGGCAAAAGTAATCTTTAAATAATTCTCTAATCTTTGTGAACTTCTCTCCATTACCATCTTTTAACAATTATTGTGAGATATTCAATAACAGAGTTAAAGTTTGCTTACATACAGACTTTTAGAATAGTGTTTGGCCAGCTCTAATACATCTATGATTTAGTTGTTTCCAAAAATTGACTCATTTCTCTATTCAAAATAGGCCTACTTCATATTACTGATGTTGACGGATGGAGTTCTCAGCGACATGTCCAACACAAGAACTGCCATCGTAGAAGCTAGCAAACTCCCGATGTCCCTCATTATTGTGGGTGTTGGTCAGGCAGACTTCAAGGACATGGAAATACTAGATGGGGATAATGGTGTTTTAAGAGCAGCCAGTGGTGAACCAGCCAAACGAGATATTGTCCAGTTTGTACCATTTAGAGACTTCAGAAATGTAAGTATGAGTTCCTTCCCTTCTTTTAGAAAGCAAACAATAAATGTTACATTTGACGACCACAAACAACTACTTATTGTCATTTCTATTTTCCTTGTTTTAACTTTTGCTGTGAATCAATGGGGTTCAGTCATGCACTGATATTTTAGTTAATCAATTATTAAATTGAAAGAGCAGTTTTTCTGAATGTTTTTTTTTTTCTTTTTATATTACAATTTGTTATTTGCTTCTAAAAATATAGTTTTTTTATTGATACTGAAAAACAATATAATATTATATGGAGCAGGGAAATTGTTATATAGAGGAATATTGATGGAATGTAGATTTGAAGCTGAATGTTTAGCCTAGATTGACAAAAATTCAGTACAACTGCATCATTGTTACTTCATATGATAATCACTGTTGTGAAGAAGACTTTGTGTGTTATGAAAACAAAATGTATGCAAGAGTTCCCTCTGAACTGTGTTGTCATTTAGACTAAGGATGCACCGCTTTATTTATCACAAGCTGTGTGTGGAGCTAGCTGGAGAATTTTGCAGTCCAGAGGGTGAATTGCTTTAAAACAGAAGTGAAGCAGCATTGCAATTTTACTCATCTATTAATCCATGTTCAATTGCTTGCATTCAATGTCTGGTATTTTTTCCCTAATTTTTTCAGAGCAGTTCTGTTGAGCTGGCCAGACACGTCCTGGCAGAAGTCCCCAAGCAAGTCACAGATTATTACAAAATGAGGTGCATCCAGCCCATAAAGAAACCTACAGTGTCGTAAACCTGATGTTTCTTCACCAAGCTTATCAAATCGCTCATTTAAATTGTAATGCTAGCTCTCCAACTATTGGTTAGATGATGTACTACAATATATATTTAGCCAATTAGATATTTTATTTTTGAAATAGTAATCACTTAATATTTAGGATGATAACTTTCAATGGTATTTTTTTTCTTACCCTAAAAATGTTTTGGGGGACATAAATAAAATATTTATTAATACAGAAATCATTTAGCATAAAGATACAAATAAACTTAGGTGCTTTAAGCTCATGACAAGTCAAAATCAAGAATGTGTTTTTAATTTCCAGTGAACCCCTGCATCCTGTAGACTTGCATTATATGAACTCAAGAAAATGGGTTCACTCATCAAAGTTTATTCAATGGGAATGACAATCATTCCTGTTGATTTTAATAATTTTTGTTTGTTTATAATGTTGTATATAGTGCCTTTTACGTTTTTACTAATTTCCGATAGCTTAAGAGATCTTTTAAAGATTTTTTTACAGCCACCTCAGTCCACTTGTTGGACTCCGTTCATGTTAGAGCTAGAGGTCTCTGGGATTTCAGGTGCACAATTCGCACATTTATGGGGCGTGGGGTTTAAAAAAATAAATAAATTGTTCATACCTTTCAACACTGGGATTTTTAAATGTGTTCAATTAAAAAATTATCCTGTTTTCAGCCTATGGAAATACTAACAAAAAGAAATGCACAATAAATATTTGCAATTTACTTAACATTTCAGGAGATTTATTGCTTTAAGACCATCTCAGGGGACTTTGGAGACACTATGTGACAATACACTGTTGCATGACAACAGTTATTTTCTTTGTGTGTTAAATTAAGTTATTAAAGGTTGAAAGTGGAACTGGGAATCTCTTTGAGGTGTGATGAACTTTTCTAAACATTGTCATTGCTCAAATGTGCAGTGAAGTTTTCAGAAAAGGTAACTTTTTATATTAATTTCATGATTCAAATTTGTTAAAGCCAGGTGATTTAATAAAAAAAAACAATTAAATTAAGAACTTTTTTCATGCTTCTTCATTGCTTGTTTTAAAAATAATTCAGTATTCTTATATTTATTTGTTTATGTAGCTTTATTTTATGTAAAACTTTAAAAAATTCTATAATTTTTTTTTTCATTTGTTCAGTATTTTTTAGAAAATAAATGTTACTGTATCTACTATAAAAATACAAAAAACTGGTTATAAAAAGGTAAAGAACATGTCAAACTTATTAAGTATGTTTACTAAATGATACTTATTCCAACAGTTTGGTTTGTACCTTTGAATTTTGTAATAATTTCTTATCTCAAACAAATAGCACAATTATAATTTTTTATGTACAATTGGATGTACTGATCATGTGTACATAGGTTTAGCATAATTCTATTATTTGTACTATGTCTGCCTGTGATGCTTAAGTTGTAATTTTTTTTTCCCTTGGACATTATCAACATATGCCTTTACTTTAAACTGATTGAAAAAGCAACTATTATTTCATTGGTTTCAAATGGAAAAAATATTTCTTTTTAAAAATTTTATTATTGTCCATTTTCAAATTGACATTGTTATTTTTATAAGTTAATTAAATTGCTCTTGAGACACCCTATTCAAGATTAATTTCAATTTCAAATTTTTGAAAATTGAAAAAAAAAATTATTTTAGCCAAACTCTTACATTTAAATAATTATCAAATTTTGTTATCATATTTAAATTCTGTGATATGTAAACCAGCGTTTCCTGAATGCCGGATCACAACAGGCACCTGGCCAGTAAAGCATATTATGGGGTTGCCAAAAGAAGAGAGAAAGCTTGAAAACCTAGGTGATATATTTTAATCTGGGTTTTGTTTTACCCACCCACACCTCATCTGCTCATTTAGTTTAAGTTTAGGTGTCGAGAGAAAGATCATATTTTTTCTTTTGATTGTGTTTAATTTTAGGAGTGATAAATGTATCATAAAATCTCAGTACAGGTAGTAAACCAAACAATTTCCGCATACATGAAGCCACCATAAACTTTTCAAATTTTCAACAAGGCGTTCAATCTGAAAACCTTGTTGTAACGGCTTTTTAAGAAGTATCACTACTTGCTGAGGCTGGTTACCATCACACAATTGCAGAGACGTTAATTGTTCCATTACTTAAAATGTTAGCATCTGGAATGTGTGATAAGAACAGGAACACCAAGTGAATGTACTGATTACATATAAAATCAAAGGAACTGTCCCTAGAGCACTTAAAAAGAGTTCATCAGTTTAGCTTTCAATGTAACTTCAAATCTGACAAAGTGTCTCGCATTTAGTGAGAGTTGCTTTTTGAACACACAACTCTCGAAGAAATACTCCTGCAGAAAAAAAAATGATAATTTCCAATTTGATTAATAATTACAATAAAATTAGCATTGATTTGATACTTGTGAGTCAGAGAAGGGAAGGACCTGGCCCTTCTGCAGACATGTGACATGAAGGCAGCAGGACCCGAATGCATTGCATTGTAGCACGCACAGAGCTTTTGCTGTGAGAAAACCTTGAGCTATCCAAGAGCGTGCACAATTAATAAAACCTATACAATCCAATAAATTTAATTAAGAACATTGAGTCAATTTTACTGTTTGTTACAGCGTGCAATGAAAGACATCTCTGATGGAATACCATTGATGGATTTTTAGGTGTGTTGTGAAGAATGCCATGCTTTAGCAGATTAATGAGACACAGTTTTTGTAAATAAAACAATGTATGTTAAGCTTTAATTGTGATTACATGAAATACAAATCCAAAAGTTTCAGCAAATGCCTTCATGCTTTGATGTCCAAAAAAAACATAAGTATATGTATATCCTACTATACCTAAAAAACGAAAGAAAAGTTTTAGTAGAATACTTTTAGTTCTACTAAAAACTTAAAGCGTTCTACTAAAACTTTTCGATCACATTTCCTATGCCTTTTGTGGATAAACAAAACCAATTGGAAGTAGAAAAAGATAATTTTTTTTTCTCTGAACTTACATTTGAGCTCATCAAAAAAAAAGCATCACGCTCCTCTTTAAAAAATGATTTACCATGTTTTAGTTTAAATAACAAAACTTTTTGTAACAGGAAATGTGGTGTTTTTTAAAATTATATTAAAACTTATTTATATAATTAAATATTTAATGTGTTGTTTTTTTTCTTTGAAATGCTTTTAAACTGAGCTTAATCTTAATCCATAACTTTTTTTTGTCTACATGGTTTGTTCATGAAATTGGGGAATGTCTGACAAGAGCCTTTGCTTGGGCCTTGGATATTTATTAAAGCCCAAAGTTGTGATGCGGAGAAAATTTTAAACTATCAACTTTGAATCCAGGGGAGACAAAACCCAAAAGTGGCAGAGGGCCTACATGCGATGGTTCCGAGTCTGACATAGGTTGATTGTATGATATTTATCACCCTAGACAAATTTTGACAAGGGTTTTGATATGTGTAAACCTATTGACAATAATCTTCTAAATGAACCACCCAGTTCAGTTATATAGCGATATATATCATGAAGATTTAGTATAAACTTGTGTAGAGCTTTCCAGGAGAAGTTTAAAAAATGTTGGCCCATGTCAAGCAAAATTTCTTTCTGTCGAACTGATGCCATTCTATTTTTATCCGAAAAATTGATGTCTGTGCTGCTCAAATTCCCAAGTGTTTTCTTAAATCTGCCCCCGTGTCCTCTTTTTTTTATTGATATCTTTTTCATGTACTTATTGCAACGTCTTCCTCTGCCATTTCATTATCATCTTTTTTTATAAGAATCATTCTTGACATCAAAGGTAATGATATTGTTTACAAATGCCTACGCTAGGATTATCAAGATTTAATGAAGTTGTGATATATCAGTATCAGAGATAATTTGAAATTTGTTGCTTGTCTATATTCTTGTAAACAATTGTTTCTACACCTCAATATACATCTGTATTCACTTTATATTTTGTTCATTTTTACTTAATTCTTCATTATTTATCGCTGACCATAACCATTTTATTCAAGTTATAAAATAAAATACTTGTTTTTAACTGTTTTGATCCACTTCAAGCGTTACATTTTTACTATTACTAAGTCTTAACCAGTTTAAATGCCAGGCTTTGTATGATCTCCCATTTCCTGTTGTCCAACAGTTGGTAACCATTATAGTTATAGGATTATTCCTAGAAATGGAGAAACAGGTGTTGAGAAGTTAATTGTGTAAAAAAAAAAAAAAAAAAAAAGGTCTAAAAAAATATTGGTAAGTCAATTACCCTAATAACTCATATTATTTTTTTTTTTACAACCATAATTATCCTGCATTTTTATTTTCATAATTTTAACATAATCATTTCACAACAATGTAATTAAGACCAATTTTTTTCATTTTATTTGTTTTTAAAATTTGCAAAAGAAAGATTTGTTTACTTAAAACCATATAATACAATGAACAAGTAAAGTTAGAAAATGTCAGTGGAAACTAGCCACTTTTAATAATATTTAAATTTTAAAATGAAATGTACAAATAAGATAAAAAATTTACTGATACAGTTAAAATAATTTTTAAAATCTTTAATCCCCTATGGGCGTCAGAGCCCACATGTTGAGGACTGCTGCTGTACTCTGCTGAGTTGAAATTCTTGCAAAAACCAGGTTTGAAAAAAATTGTGTTTTCTTCCTCCATGCTGATACAAACAGACCTACAGTTTAACTTTTTAAAAAAATGGGACGTGACTTTGTGAATGTATAGGCCTAATATCAAAGAGGTTGGCAAACTGTCAACATGACATTGGTTTGAAAGAGCGTTTGTAAATAAATTGAAGTAACATGAATGAATCTGACAAATTATTTTTGTCACCTTCTGCATTAGTTTTTTTTTTTTGGTCCTACTGAGAAATGGACCTAGGCGTATTAATTAGGCTGGATGAGGTCTCGCGCACGGAAATAAAATGGAGTTAAAGGTGTCACTATGCTAAATGTTACGTTGCGATATCTAGCTTTGGCCAAAACACAAAGCAACAATATGAAAATAAACCTGGGGGGCAAAGGAGGTGACCATCAATCAATGTAATGTAAATTTATAGAACAGAAAAGTTACTTCAAATGCTTTTTACATCATTTGAGGGGTGCTTTTATATATTTGTTTAAGTTTAAGATGAAAAGTCTTTTGTTATACACTTTTTCTTAGGTTGCTCTCTCGCTTTATTAATTTGTGTGTTGTCATATTTTGCATCTCAATTTTGACCCATCCTTGAAACTTTTTACTTATTCCCCCCCCCCCTCCCCCTTTGCAGATATCTCAGGAACTGAAAGTGATAGGAACATCCTGTTTTCTTTACATCGTTTCCTTAGTTATGGTTACGCATTCCCAATAACAATGACAAAAAAAGTGTGGAGCACCCATGAACTCAATGTTCTTTGCAAATCACAAAGGCTTTCATGCAGCAGTATTGCTAATTTCATTCCAGTTGTCAAGATCACAATCGACATGAGCATACAACAGTAATGCAAGCCTGTTGTGAGAACTCTTAATTCAATGATTAAATAATCTTCAACTTAATCATAAAAATTGTGTCACATAACACTTGTTAGATGGGTGGATGGGACTCGTTAGCCTTGGATGGCAACTCATCTAAGAGAAGCAAAACTCTAAATTCTAACCAGGAGTCAGAATGATCAATAAATTGATCGTGGGCCCTCAAATAGAAGAAGAAGATAAGTGTGAGCAAGGTTGAAATAATTCTGATCTTGGAATTTGTATACCGCATCATACATAGTTTGATTTATGATTAAATCCTGCCACGCTTTTGAAACTGGAACAATGGCATGTCATACCCAGTGAAAGGTAACATTGCTTTGAAAATGTAGCTATCCTTATACAAAGACTAAGCCAAAAAATGTGATTAACATTACAAATTTTATTTGTATTTATTTGTAAATAGTAATCCATAGTTTCTATTTATTAACAAATACCATAAATAGAAATAAAATTACTTCATGTATTGCTAATTAGTTTCCAGTGTTTTCATCCGTTCCTCTATTTTCCCTCAATGTCATACATACCAAAATCATGTTTTATAAGAAGCTATATTTTCTAAGATCTCCACCCCATCAACAACATACTCCATGACAAGTGTGCTACCACTAAGTAATAAACTGGATTGGTCATCCATGATGTCAAATATACGCTTGTCGACTGGAAGTCTCAAGCCAGTGTCGGCAAGGAAAAGGCACAACTTCTGTAAAAGAGATATGAAACTGTCCATAATCTAGAAAAAAAATTGTTGTATACCTATATTTCAGTTTTAGAGTATAAAACAAATATTTGCAGCAATAGAAAATTCCAGGAAATATAATGCCTTTCCTACCTTTTCTGAGCCAGTATTGTTTTTGTTTGTGATTGATACCTTGTCAGCAACGACATCAATGACGCGACCTATGGTCCATATCTGAAACAATCTTATACGTTAAAATTTTCTATAAATAATGTTTTTAAATTTAGAGGGGAGGGAGAGAGGGGGTTGGGATAGAGTGGGGGGGGGGGGGTGAAGGGGGGGACACAGGGGGTTGGTATGAAAACATGATCTTTTGGCATATATAATTTAGAGATGACCCACTTTGTAAATCTTATACGTTAAAATTTTCTATAAATAATGTTTTTAAATTTAGAGGGGAGGGAGAGAGGGGGTTGGGATAGAGTGGGGGGGGGGGGGATGAATGGGGGGACACAGGGGGTTGGTATGAAAACATGATCTTTTGGCATATATAATTTAGAGATGACCCACTTTGTTCTGTTAATGTTTATTTTTGCAGAAAATAAAGGGAAGATAATTTTTATTAAATTATATATTTCTACTAGTAAATTAATATTTTTCTGTCTCCTTTGGGGTCCTTCGCAAATTATGTCACGCTAAAAATGACCTTTTTAGACCCTCCCCTTCACAAAGTATCACAAATTTTTTACCTCCCTCCCCCCTGTCACAAAGTATCACAAACTCTTGTCTCCCCCCACCCCCTCTCGGAGCGTGACGTAATTTGCCAAGACTCATTTCTCAAATCATTTTCTCTTTGTTTGTACTGTCTGCTGATAAATTTTTATTGGTTATCACATACAGTTTTTCAATACAACTTTCTTATTTTTTAATACATTTTTCACTCTAACATGTATTAAATTACATAAAAATACATAGAATCAAGTTATATAAGACCAAACAAATATGTCTGTTTTTCAATGACAAAAGTGTATAGGACAGTTCGAAGGAAGCAACAAATTATTTTTGTTTGACGGATAACACTAACAGTACCAACCTTTGAAAAAAACATGTACACTGGGGGCTTCCTTGAGTCCAAAGGTAAGCTAATGGTGAAATAGACTCTCTCACTTTGAGGCAGACCTTGGTCACCAACAGCTTTAGCTTTAACCTTCATGAGTGCCACTTTTGCAGCCATCTGAATAGCTTTTGGATTTGTTGGTTTGGGTCTGGTTTTCAGCTCTCTGTTGGCTTTCAAAAGGATAAGATATGGTGTAAAGTTTATCATCAAATAAGTCAATCAAACCTGCATGCCAGTACAAATTGTTCTTATTTTTACTATATTTGCACCTCATTTATAATACAAACAAAAATAATAATAATTTTTTTTTCACCTAGCAGCTGCTGAACATGCTCTGTTGTCTTGGAAACTTCTGGTGATTTTACTGGCAACTTTTCACAGCAATGGTCTTCTTGTAGTCGATGGCTGAAGGGTGGATATTTTTAATTAAATATGTATGGATGTTAAATAGAAGGGCCGAGTAGTGAAAGAACTTAAGTGTATTTTTGCATTTTTGAGAGAAATAAGTTTAAAGTTTTTAAATTCTTATTTAAATACCTTGCCTTAAAATATTAAATGTTACAAATTTACAAAATTAAGAAATTGTTATTTTGAAGTCTCTATTAATGCTGAATCTAAACCTCTTTTTAACAAAACTATCCTTTGCTTACCTAAGGCAAAAGCTTAGCTCACAGTGATTGCAAACAATTGGGGTTAATTCCCGTTTATCACATCCTGTGATACTGCAAGGATAGGACCTGTCTCCTTTATATTCAACACGTTCATTTTCTGGCTAGAATTCAAATAGTGAGCGTCAACAAACAAATTATACATTTGTTTTAAATGTTGTTATAGTAAGAGATAATTTCTTGAGAAAATAATGATCTTTTATAGGCCTAAAAATAATATTGACATTTATAATTAAAATGCAAATTTGTATATTAAACAAATGAAATGCAATTATATGGAGAAATATGAAGTTTAACTTTGAGTAAGATTAATCCTTTTCAGAGGTTTAATAATGTCTTAACAAATTTTTTTTTTCATTTTATATTTTTAAATTAAAAGCAAAGTCATGATGAGACAAAATAAAATTTCAGTAAGTTATCTTTTTTTTTCTTTCTTTTTTAACTTAAAATTAATTTTAAAAACTCTTTATAAACTAAAACTTTCTTGGAAACTATGGATCCATCCATATATTATGTATGCACTGGGAGGGGGAGGAGAGAAAGAGAGGGTTTATTAAGGAGATTGTGCATACAGGTGCATGTGAGGAGGAGGGGGTTGAGGGGTGGCAGAATGTTTACATACAAATATTTACGCATTTTCAATAATTATCCTGAAATTCTGACAGTCCATAAATAGCCTAATAAATCACCTAAATATCAGTGAAATCAATTATTTATTTTTATTTTCAAAGGCAATAAAGATATTTTTATTGCTACAATAATTTGTAACTATTGTCATACTGTCGCTTTGTGTTTTCATAAAATAAATTTGCTAAGATATCACAAAAGTGATATTTAGCCTAATGACTTTTAATTCCACCTTAGGTCTTGGCATGTTTCCATCTGTATGAACCTATTTGAGACATGATTATTTAGTTTGACTGAACCAAAGATCATATTTATTTATTTATTTAGGCATTTTTATATAGCGCTTACCTTAAAGCTCTAAGCGCTTTACAATTATTAAAAAACATGCAAACTAACTAAAATAAAAATGAGACATTTGGATAGTAACTACAATACTATAGAAACAATTAAAATGGCTATAAAACGAGGACACTTTGGCACGTTTTGGCCTATATTACAGGATTAACCCGAGACAGAAAATGAGGCAGGGCAAGGAGGGTGCATCACAGGTCATAGGCGGATCTAAACAGATGGGTTTTAAGGGACTTTTTAAAAGTGGACGAGGTTTCACAATGACGGATATGGAAGGGGAGCTGGTTCCAGAACGTGGGCCCATGGAAGTAGAAGGAGCGTTCACCGATGGTCTTAGTTTTG
>CAXITT010000073.1:898697-916490 GCA_964033795.1 Lymnaea stagnalis
AAAAAGGGGGTGGGGGGGGGGGGGGTGTTCTTATTTTTA
Organism: Lymnaea stagnalis; assembly: GCA_964033795.1. Lineage (NCBI taxonomy): Eukaryota > Metazoa > Mollusca > Gastropoda > Lymnaeidae > Lymnaea > Lymnaea stagnalis. The sequence goes on from CAXITT010000073.1 coordinate 898,737, forward strand.
CATAAGCATGGGGATAAAAAATGTATGATTTGAACATCTGGGATGAGGTATGATTTTTAAACAAAAATTGTTTATACATGATATTTTGGTGATCCCTATCCCCTAAACTATTATGGCCATGGTGATAACGATTTATCTTTCATGACAGACTAATCAGTGGGTAGTTAGGTATTCCTTAAGTGATGTATTCTTTAACATTTTTGAAATAACTGTTAAATGTGTCAGGATCTTTTAATTTAGCAGCAACTGGATCAAGAAGATGGGAAAAGTTTATTTTTGTTATAGAAGAGATAGTTATTAAAATTGTTTAAATACCTACAGCTGTGCAACTGTGCTGATCTCTTGCTCTGTGATGTAAACTAAAAAAAAAGGAAAGATTTACATTTTCATATTTATTATCTCCTATTAAATGCAAACATTTTAATGAAACAATAACTTGAGCCATCTACACTACAGCTAGCACTTTAAAAATCTAGATGAGCTTAGTTGGTACCCTTTTAAAAAAACTGCTCTCTGAAAAGTGATGTGACAGATGGAAAGCATCCATAAAAAAATTTCTAACAGCAGAGGTATCAAATCCCAGGTGAATAAAAAATCCTCTTGTGTACCCAGTTATGGTGGTAACTAACCACCTATAACAAGTGCTCCCCATAGGAAAAATAAATGGGAAAACTCATAAAAAAGACTTGGAGAAAGGCCAAGGTTGATGAAATTTTTCTAGTGTAGTGTTTAAGTATATTGAAAAAGTGTATATGATAAATAAACTTATGAGATAAAGGTAGATTTGCAAAAATAAAATTTTCATTTATATGTTTTCATGCTACTTACTTACATGGAAATATGTGGAACAAATTATGGGAAATCTTAAAAAAAAGGACACAATAAGACAACAAATGTGTCGGCAAGAAGCCTTCTTCAGCTGATAGTACAAAGAGTAACACAGAGATAAAAATAAAATCTTAGCTGAAATTTTTATTAGAGAGGAGAGCAAAAGGAATGTAGCTGACCCTTAGTAGGTAAAAGAGTTAAAATAGAGGGCAAAGGGGGAAGGAAGGGAGCGAAAATAAGTCCACTGTGATTGGTTGTAAAATAACATTTCAGTTAAGGCTTCTTGGGTTGCTTGCCAGATTGCAGTCTCTGCCCCCCCTACCTTATTATAAACTTACCAAAATGTTTTTCCACATCCATTGCACTGAAAGGGTAGAAAATCTGTGGACCAAATACGAAAATTGCAAGTTTATTATTGACCTTGAAAATGACAAACTATTAAACGGACTTCAGTGTTTTCTGTCAAATTTGACATTTTTCAGTTGGTGTCAGCCCGGTGTGATTTGCACCCCCTTCAGCTACTGAATGTTGGTAGACTAAATTAATTAATTTGTTTCTATCCCTTTAGCTAGCCATAACAAAGATGGTTAATTATTGCACTTGATTTATTCAACGAAAATAAGTTCTTACCCAGCTGGTTACATGAGTCCACTTCACAGTTTGTACCTATCTGTGGCAATTCCATAATGTATCAGTGACCAGGATAGTTCCACTAGATGAAATGTTCAGCTAAAACATATATTAAAAGTAAGTAAAATGATAGTGAGTGAAAAGCAGCATATGCCAACATTCCACTGCATGCCAGTGAGTGAAAAGCAGCATATGCCAACATTCCACTGCATGCTAGTGAGTGAATACCAGTATATGCCAACATTCTACTGCATGTCAGTGAGTGAAAAGCAGCATGTGCCAACATTCCACTGCATGTCAGTGAGTGAAAAGCAGCATCTGCCAACATTCCACTGCATGTCAGTGAGTGAAAAGCAGCATCTGCCAACATTCCACTGCATATCAGTGAGTGAATAGCAGCATATGTCAACATTCCACTGCATGCCAGTGAGTGAATAGCAGCACATGTTAATATTCCACTGCATGCCAGAAGAATATGATGCCTATAACACTAGAGCTAAGAAGTAAAATTTATTTACAATTTACAGCACAAAATATGTTATAGGAAATATGCAAGGTGTTAGCCAAAAATACTTCCTGATTATCAAAAGAGATTACTATTGTTATTGTTGTAACACAAAGTTGATAACATTTTTTTACCCCTTTTTAAATGATCTAAAATGGTGTTTGAGGCCATATTCCTTTAATTCCTGACATCCTAGACCAGGGGGTTCTTAGCCTGTGGTCCAAGGACCCCATGGGGATCTGTGAAAAGTGTAAGAGATGCATTCTTTTCACTTTTTTTATTTTATATAAATTCATGGATTTAAATTTTAAACCTTTATTTAAAAGGAGGGGTATGTGGCCTTTATCAGACTAGTGGTTATAACGATTTTAGTGTTTTAATTTTATGGTATATAACCAATGATCATATTTGACTATTGCCATGTTATCCCCCTTAAAATCGAATTATCTCCCCTTAAAATCCTGTTAGTGGGTAAGATGATCAAAATGCAATTCATAAAATTTTATAGCTACTTAGCAAATATTTAAATTTCATAATGAATGATAATATTAAAGAATTTGCAATAAAAAAACGGTAATTAATTTAATTTTATTACTGGAATTTGATAAATAAAAAGTTGCTGTGAGCCAGATCAGTTTTTATTATTAAGAAGAAAACCTTAACGACAGAAGAGGTCCTCCTAATAATAATAAAATTTTATACAGCGTCACACTAAAAGAGTAATAATGCGATCACAGTCTTAAAAATTAAATACAAAGCCGAATAGTGGGGAAAAATAAATCACTAAAAAATTCATAAATTTTATCCTATAAGTGATAAAAAGATTATCTTGGTGTCATTGGAAAGCTTAGAGCCAGCTCTTTCCAATGATATGCTCTTTGTGTATGTCAGATGTATTTGAAAATTTGAGTTGGAGTGCCTAATATAATCATATAATGTAATGTCAATGTGTACTTTACTTTGAACACTCACTCGATACAAGTTTGTAATTGAAACTATTTACAATTTCTTCTTCTTCTTCTTTATTTTAAGGGCCCACGATCAATGAATTGATCATTCTGGCTCCTATGTTTCCAATTTAAAAAGATTTCGTCTGTAGTTTAAATTTACTTTCATTTGTACAAGTTAGTTCCGGTACAACAGTTAACACTGGCATAGCCCCGGGAACCAGCTTAGTGTTGGTAACCGGATTGTGAAAATTTTGAGTGCCCTGTTATTCATCTGAGAACTTAGTCTTGGTAATTCTTATTTTAACACCATTTATTATTTCTAGTGAAATAAATTAAAAGCTTCATTTTGACCTCATGGCCATGGAACTAACTTACTTTAACTTTCTGTCAGTCACAATTCATTTGCTGCTCCACGGATAATACTTCTAAGCTAAGCGCTATTTTTTTAATTTATTCTGTTTTTTCTGTTGTTTTGTCCGCTGAAAAAGGCTTCCTGCCGACAAATTTGTTGTTTCGTTGCTTCCTTTTTTCAGGTTTAACCCTACTTTGCTTTACTCATTATATATTTTGCTAACCTGATTGCATTATCTCCCCTTATTACCCTGAAATTATTGATATTGTGTTTATTCAATTTTTATTGTTGACATTATTTATTATATTTATATAAATTACATCCTTCTTTTAGATGCAAATCGCCAATTCTACAACAAAGTCAAGTCCCAAAAGTTCAGTTCAAGTGAATTCAAGTGATTTAATAATTTGATTAATTACCATTCCGGCGCAAATTGCCTGTTTTAGCAAATTATTTCCACTTTCTTTCCTAGCGACTAGAGTGTTGGCGTGTGTTATCTTTCCGAACACGCACACAAGTTTCTCAACATTTAGGTCTAATATTAAAGGAGATGTGTTGTAGTTTAAACGTCTAAAGATCAAAATATGCCAGATTTTTCAGGCATTGCGAATAAAACTAAAAGTTAACATATCCATGTAATGTCTTGTAATTTATCTTAATTTAACGTGTTTTTCTTTTAAAATTTGAGAATACAAAGTATTTACTTTAGGGCTGAGCCAGTGCATTTGGTTACCGGAAATTTGATCTAAAGAAATTTGGTCGACGGTAAATTGATCGAACGGATATTTGGTCGAATCTTTTTTTTCAGTTTACACGTTAAAATTTTCGTCAAATTTCTTTTTGTTTTAAAATATATGTTATTAAGTCTAAGACTTGCTTGTGGCGTGGGAAGCTTTGTTCGAACGGATGCATGTCGGAATTTTGTTTATTTTTAAATTGAAAAATACAAAAAGTAGTCAGTACTTATATGATTATTGATAAATGAACGTATTAAGGTCGTGCATTAATTATGTCAACAAAATATGGGGTGGTGGCACTCAGTGGTGGAAATGTTTGACAATTGTTGACAAGGGGAGGGAGTGGGGTTTAGATCAGTTGACGTCAACAATAATGTTTTCTATATTAAAATTTGTATCCTACAAATTAACTGGTTATAACATTATTTTTCAAAATTTAATGAGGGTAAATTAAAATAGTTAAATATTTTTTAGTTATATAAAGTGTATATGTTCATTAACAAGCTAAAGATGCAATAAAACGTTTGTCCTACAATGTTGTGTTATTAAAATAGATCAGTAGGCCTACAAAGTAAAATGTAATTATATATGTATTTATATTAAAGGCCTAATTGACAGTTGTTGACAAAAAAAGGGGGGGGGGGTGGAGTAAAAATTGCTTAAAGTTGTTGACGTAATTAATGGGCGCTTCCTTAAAATAAAAATATAAAAACAACCACTAAAATATTTTTTAACACGTTTGTCTATTATTGTGATGTTTTTATTAATATATCTAGAATATCGGAAGAGCAACCTGATGATACAATTTTATTATTGCGAAAACTTCAATAAAAAAAACATTCATGGATGCAACTGCTAAGCATCCACGTCGAATTGTAACTGCTAAGACTAAGGGTCCATTTTGAATTGCTACTGCTATTAGTGCTATAACTAAACAAAACAAAGAACACAATCAGAAGAAAATCAAGGATACACATGGGCATGAATTTCCCTAATTTGTTACAAGAATGCTGAACTATTATAATGTAGAAGTCGAAATTTAAATAATTTATTAAAGCAAGGAAAACTCAGCTCGCAGCAGTTAAATTAATTCAAATATATTCGATGGAAATGTAACAATAAAGAATTGTTTTAAGTGTTCCGACACAAGGGACGCTACACCTTTAAAATATTTTTTTTTAAAAGTTGCACAAATGTATGATGAATTACTTCCCCTCAAATCTGCACATATAAAACAGCACCGCAGTAACGGTTACCATGGAACTTCCAAAATAGTAAAATATCGTTTCAGAATAGCTGGCTACTTCACAATTTCAAAATTGTACAAAACCATCTCGTAATACTAAATAAATAAGCATTCTCCATAATGTATACAGTAACTAATCGCATGTCTAAAAAATTAAACGTCCCAAAGCAGTTGACGGAGGTTTATATATTTATATACAGCGCTTTATTGAAAATAAATAATTATGTTTTCTTCCCGAAAGAGGCTCTCGGCATGGGCGCCCGGCAGAAAACTTTCTGGGGGGGGGGGGGGGGGAAAAAATTTTTTAAAAAATTTTAGCGGGGGCGGCCGGCGGAAAGAATTTTTGGGGGGGGGGGGGGGCAAAAATTTTTTAGTAAATGTTTTAATGTAGTTTTAATTTACTGTAGCGTATTTGTATGGTTAACGAACACTGAGTACACCAGACCCGAGACTGTTGACATCGGAGACGAACACTGTGCACACAAGATCCGAGACTGTTGACATCGGAGACGAACACTGTGCACACAAGATCCGAGACTGTTGACATCGGAGACGAACACTGTGCACACAAGATCCAAGACTGTTGACATCGGAGACGAACACTGTGCACACAAGATCCGAGACTGTTGACATCGGAGACGAACACTGTGCACACAAGATCCGAGATTGTTAACATCGGAGACGAACACTGTGCATACCAGACCCGAGTCTTTTGGTGAGTTGACCTGCGTTTATTAGTCCGGTCACAGAAGCGGCCACACACCACAAATGTTATGCAGCATTAAACCTTCTGACGGGCGCGGCTGATCAGATTGATATCCTCCAAGCCAACTGTTTTTGTTTCTCACACGTTAATGAGAGACGATGATGGTCTCTGCTTGTCCGTAGCTTAATGTTACCGAACTCCTATAGTTTTTTCCTTGCAAAAATTTATATTATTATTCTTAAAATGGGCGCCAAATATAAGCTTGCACAGGGTGCCAGCAACCATTGGGCTGGCACTGGTTGCAAGCATTAATTTAATTGTGGAAACATGGACACACATTTTGACGCCAGGCTTAGGTAAACTTTCGTCCCGTGCGAGGCAACCGTTCGGCGCCCCCTTCCCTGTCCCTGTAGGGCTCCGCTATTTATTCGATTATGACGCAGGCTATGGAGCACGTGTTATGATGCTATACATGTAGCTAACCATACTATGGAGCACGTGTTATGATGCTATACATGTAGTTAACCATACGCATTTTAACACGAACATTAATTTAGACTGTTTAGTTTTTCTACGGTACTTTGTTCCATTTCCACACATTTCAAAGGTTCACACTTCATTATAATAAACTAAGAGAATTTAAATATTTACTAGGCGCATCTATGGCCACAGCGCCCTGTGCTTGGGCGCAGGTCGCACAACTTAAAGGCATTAGGATTTACAAATAAAATTTAAAAAATCTTAGTCCAGCTTGTGAAATTCTTTGTTTATTTGCATTCATTTTTTTAAATATTTCATTATAATGATTATTTACAATTTACACCATTAATTAACTCTAATTTAGTTTAATTTTTTTTATTCGTGTCGAATAATAGCTATTGATACTTAGCAATTAAAAGAGGCCTATTTGTAGGCTAATTTACCTGGGCCAATACAGTCGAGGCGAGTCAAAGAAAAAAATTAATTAATTTGGGAGGGGCAGGTGAGAGCAGTTATTGAGGGCACTGAAGGATCCACATACAATGGTTGATGAATTGAAAATTTAGTGATGTATTTTTGCGCATACATGAATATACTTCCTCACCATTCTACTCTTAATCAGAGAGTGACAGAAGAGATGCTAGTGGAAATTTAGGTTATCTTGACCTATGTGTGTGCGCTTATTTTATAAAAAGAAAAAACAACAACTTCCTTTTAGTTGATACTGAAGGGTTTTTAATCATTGTTTTTTAAAAACTGATTTGAGCTTTTTTTTTTTTTTTTCAACTTTTTGTTGAAACTACTTATCATTATGATTTTTAATTAATTTTGTTTAAGAGGTGCCGGTAACTTTNAACCTACGGCATGTAGGCCTACAGGTCACAAAAAGCACACGAATCTATCGGACATAATTCTAAATGTATATATATATATATATATATATATATATATATAAAATTCGATTGGAAAGTTTATTTTGAATTTCTAACTACTAGACGATAACTTTCTTTAGCTACATTACTAATTATTGAACTTATGACACATGCCGTTTGTACAATTCTTAATTTTTTTTTTTACAAATGATTATTTTTTTTCCACGGAAACAAGTAGGCTAAAAAATTAATTTAAAAAATATTAATAAATGGAATTGATTGAAAAATCAAATCAAAATTTTATTTCAACGTCCTTTTTGATACCTTGTTATAGACGTTTTGAAACAAAATAAATGCTTGCAAATAGGTGTGGCAGTTAAAATGAGAATAACAGTTTTTTGTTGTTTTTTAAATTTAATATTTAGGCACATGCATTGAATATTTATTTTTAATTTTATCCAGAAACCATCTTTTTTTTTTTTAAATTAAAAGAATAACTGATCTGACCTAATGAAGTAATGTATTACACATCAATTTCCTACTTACGCATGCCTACGAATTACACTTTTACCCCAACTGGGACATTCATTTTTAACAACCACATTTTTAGATGGGACAATCACTGAGATACATCAAGATATATTTTACACCATGCAGACACACTGTAGTGATCGTAGATAGAATGAAACTGAAGCGTTGAAGTGGATTCATTGCGGACTTACTTTGAAAAAACAAAACAACTAGACCTACTAGGGATAGTAATATAAGGTAGACACAAACTGATTTAAACCTGAAGTGAGTCACAGAATACAGACATCTGATAACGATAAATGGGACCAGAGGCGTAGCGAGGGGAGGGCAGGGGGGACAGATGTCCCCGGGCGTCAGTTAGTTAGGGGCGCCAAAATGTGCTTTGATATTATTTTATTGATAAAAATAATGGGTTTGAGAGTTGAAAAAAAGAAAAAGAGCCGCTTTAAAATGGATCTTGTCCCCGGGCGCGAATCTTGTCCCCGGGCGCCAAACACCCTCGCTACGCCTCTGAATGGGACTGCGTATAGGCTTCACCGGTGTGATTCAGCCGTGGATAAAACATGCATAGTCGTCAATAAATAAGTGATTTATTCTGTGTATTTATAGCAATGAAAACAATGATGTCTCGCAAAGGTTATGTTGCTATTCCACTCGACCTTCTCTCTGTTCATCCCCATTTTTTATTTCCTTTTATTTTTCAAACTTGTGTCTTTTTACCTATTCCTCATCTGCGTCCAGAATGTTATTCTTGAAATATACGTCCTGACTCCAAGCTTCTTGTTTCTAGGTTCGCAGAGCATTCGTTCATCAAAAATGCGACACGTTATTTTCCCGTTTGTTTCTCTCAGAATGGAGGCGTAGATGCATTCTGGGATGCCCTTGCACAGGTCGAAGCAGGAAGTAATGGAGAATGCTGTGATTTGTTTGATCGGTTTCTGCGCCGAGAGTAAATCTTTCTCCTTCAGTCGCCACGCTTGCTGGGAGATTCGGTCTAAAAAAAAAGTTAAAGGGGAAAATTAATGGCAATCTACATCAGCTATTACATGAAGATAAATTTTCAAGTTAGAGGGGACGCCCTTACTGCCTTGGCACCTGGGCGCCTGACAAAGAGCAGGGCAGCTTGGACTCTAGTGCAGGCGCCAAAAATTATTTAGTTTATATTTTACACTTTCATTTTTACGCATCTTTAAATCCTAAATCCACCTATCCGATCAGTTATGACATATCTTTCCATCCATCCTGCTCTCACTCAACTATACCAGCCCAATGCAGTGGATGCCGCAGCCAACCATCGTGTGCAGTGATCATTTCAGAAATTTGCCCCCGGTTGGGGGGGGGGGGCACTTCAGATTTTTCGGGGGGGCAGTGCCATTTAAATCCTAAATCCCCCTATCCGATCAGTTATGACATACCTTTCCATCCATCCTGCTCTCACTCAACTATACCAGCCCAATGCAGTGGATGCCGCAGCCAACCATCGTGTGCAGTGATCATTTCAGAAATTTGCCCCCGGTTGGGGGGGGGGGCACTTCAGATTTTTCGGGGAGGCAGTGCCAGCAGTGCCAGTTGATCTATTGTTGGACATATATTTGCTCCGGGGGGGCACTTGGCTTTTCCCGGGGGCACTGCCCCCTCCCCCGGAGATATAGCTGAAAGAAACCCTGATCGTGTGTCATCTGATTATTTATCTATATCTTATAACATCTCACTCTTTCGGCCTCTCCCTCTCATCACCTCTTTCATTGCCCCTCAATCCCAACTCTCTCTTACTTCCTCTCTAGACACCTCTCACACATTCATACACCAACCACCCAGGCCCACAATACCCACCCATCCTATGCCCCTCACCTTTTTTGGCCTCACGCAGTCATACACCAACCACCCAGGCCTACAATACCCACCCATCCTCTGCCCCTCACCTTTGTTGGCCTCACACAGTCATACACCAACCACCCAGGCCTACAATACCCACCCATCCTCTGCCTCTCACCTTTGTTGGCCATGTTTGCTTCAAATAAAGCCACGGCATCGGGGTCAGACCACAGGAAATCCTGTTCAATTTGAGAAAACAAAGGAGAAGGTGAAGAGTGGCTCCGTTCAATCAGCTGTTAACACATCATACAAGATTTGCTACTTTATTTATTTAATGTCCGTTGTGCCTCGTGTTTTCTATAGGCTCAATAGCGTCCCGTCCCATCACGTGTCAATAGCGTCCCGTCCCGTCACGTGTCAATAGCGTCCCGTCCCGTCATGTGTCAATAGCGTCCCGTCCCGTCACGTGTCAATAGCGTCCCGTCCCGTCACGTGTCAATAGCGTCCCGTCACGTGTCAATAGCGTCCCGTCCCGTCACGTGTCGATAGCGTCCCGTCCCGTCACGTGTCAATAGCGTCCCGTCCCGTGTCGTGTTGTTTTTGTGTTTTTTGTTTCTAAGCTTTACATCATCAGGTTTTGTGTGGTGTCAGTGGCGTAGCTAGGGTAAGTGCCGCTCGGGGCGGGTAAAGCTTTTTTTTCCACCCCCCTTCCACAAAAATAACTCTGCATTAGGCCACAAATGCCACCCCCTTCATCATAAAGTAACCAGAGTGCCGCCCGGGGTGGACGCCCCCTCCACATCCCCTCTTTACATCCCGTGTCGTGTTTTGGTCAATGTTGAATATTGTTACGAGTCGTCCATTGTCCAAGCTCAATAATGCCACCTCGACTATGACCTTCACCTCCACGGGCTTGACTCCGTCCATCACCAGGGGTGCCGCATAGGCCGCGAACTGACCCCTACCGTGGACGTACCCCCCAAAGCTCACGCCGCGCAGCTCCGGCCCGCCGTCAATACGATGGAACCCGACGTCTTTCAGGCTGAGGCCGACGTTGGCGTAGACGAACCCGGTGGTTCCCAAACTGTTCCACCGAGACCACGTGGACGAGAGCGTTCCGTTTACTGAAATCAAATTGAAACGACGTTGATAAATGATCCCAAACCTTCTGGAGCTAATGGACTTGAGCGTAAGAGAGAGAGGGAGAGAGAGAGAGAGAGAGAGAGAGAGATGAGAGTGAGAGAGAGAGAGGGAGTGGGGTCACAGATTGGTTTTAGTCATACTTGAGAGGTCTTGATTCTCTAGAATGTCAATGTGGTCGTTCCAAGAATTCAGGCGTAGGTCGTGCACTACCAGATTGATTGTGGGTGGTAAGGTGTTTAGAGGGGAGAAAGAATTGATTCTCCAAATGACTAAGTAAGCTGTGAAATCACATTACTAACATTACCCCGACCTCCCCACCCCGTTAGATAAAATTTATTAGTGAAACTACATGAAACCAAGTCGAACAAGTAAGACACCCCCACCCCCCAAAAAAAAAAAACCATACTGTATATATTCTGCGAGTCACAGATCCTGGCGAATATGTTGATGCTGTTAACCTGGGACAGGGTGTCCATCAACACAGACGGCACCTGCACCGAGCTGCCAAAGTGCTCCAGTGGCGTCACCAACAGCATGAAGGGGGGCATCGGTGAATATTGTGTTACCTGGGGGGGGGAGGATGTCAAAGAAAAGTATAAATTGTAGCCTTCTCTGCAATTAAATGAAAAACCTGCCCCCCCCCCCAATCTCTCTTATGCTATAAAATGAACACCCTGCCTCACCTTTTCCCTTGTGATATAACTGACCAAACTGCCACCTACCCATCTCTTTAATGACATAAATGACCAACCTGCAACCTGCCACCATTCCCCTTCTCTTTTACGCCATAAATGACCAACCTGCAACCATTCCCCTTCTCTTTTACGCCATAAATGACCAACCTGCAACCTGCCACCATTCCCCTTCTCTTTTACGCCATAAATGACCAAACTTCCACCCACCCACCCCTTTCTCTTTAATGACCTAAATGACCAACCTGCAACCTGCCACCATTCCCCTTCTCTTTTACGCCATAAATGACCAACCTGCAACCATTCCCTTGCTCTTTTATGCCATTAATGACCAACCTGGTGCCTGTCATCCCCCCTTCTCCTTCATGCCGTAAAGGACCAACCTGCAACCTGCCGCTGCCCTGGAACATGAGGAACATGCCGCTGGGTAGAAAGATGTCCCTGTACTGACCCTCCTGGTCCAGCCGGAAGGTCTTCATGTCGGACTGATACACGGTCGTGTTCGGCTCCCCGGCGGTCACGCGGACGACGTCACCTGCAATGTCCGTAAACAATGGATTCAAATGACCGGAAATGACGTGGAAGTTATGGGCCTTGTAGCTGAATTTTTTAGTAACTAAATTATAAAATAAAGGAGCCGTCATTTTTTAAATGTCTGATGCACTCCGTAATTGAAGATAGACCAAAAAAAAATTAAAGTTTTAAATATTTTTTTAATTTTTAAAAATATATTTTGTATTAAAATTGTAATCTGTATATTATCGATGTATAGTTACATTGTAATGTTGTAAGGTATTCTCTTATTATTGTGGACAAGTATTTATTGTGATGTCTTGTGACCTCACTACAATTATTCCACAACATTCTTTTCAATTCGAATCCTTTGGCTACACAGAGTGCTCATTTACAGTTCGGAACAATATTTCTCTGCGTAAAGCATTTAATTTTTAAGATTTAAAAAAAAACAAAAAAATTTTTTAGTGCGTTTAAACTCGTCTTTGACAGAAAGTCTATCTTTAAAATATGTTTAAAATTTGTAATTAAAGCAGTACCAGAAGGTAATACCAACCGTATGTCATTTGTCACATTTAATCTGTTTTTTTAAAAATTATTATTTCTTTTTTAATGAACGATTTTAAAGCGTTGAAAAATATTCTCACAAAAAATATGTAGACGTAACTGGAAGTACCGGTATTACGATATTATTTATTATTCTAAATTTTAGAGACCGACTAAAAAATAAAAATTGCTAAAACATTTTATTTTTGGTCCTTTCTATTTTGGTTTACAATTTCAACCAGTGGCTCTACGGAAAACCATTCGTGACCCCATTTTGACGACCCAACACGCTTCGGAGCACGAGCTGTAGAATAATTTATTATTACTATTATTATTTTTTAATGGCAGGCATGGATCCATCATCCATCCATCTTGACGCACCGTTATTTGTTGACTGGATGACGTAGGTCCGCCCCCAGGACGATACCGGAACGATCTGCTCCACCAACAGGTCCCCACCATCCCGCGCGCTGAGCGGGTTACTCAGAGAGATCGTGCTGAAGACTGCCACCGACTTGTTGGTCCTGATGACGGTGCCTGACAGGTCACACTTGGAGCACGCGCCATCTTGACGAATCTCGGATATCTCATACTTGTTTAGTGTCATCTACAGAAACAGACATTATTAAACAGTTGACATATTACAAAAAATATTTTTTTACTCTAAATTCTTTTATTACAGTTCTGTAATTCCCTCAAATATTTCAATATCCTTTAGTTCAGGGATGGGCAAACTACGGCCCTCGAGCTGCATGCGGCCCGGCAACTGATATTATGCGGCCCTCAAAGGCATTTATAAATTTTTAAAAATTACGTTTTTAATTTATTTTGTTGAATTTTATATATTTTCATGTACTGTTATAATTATTTTAACATTTGTGATCAAATTTATTTCAAATTTTCTATTTTTTAAAACAGTCCTTGACTTTTGTCATGTAATGCTAAAATGAGAATTAACCGATTTTAATTTAGAGAAATGTTTATCGTCATGTAAAAATTGGACATAATATACATGCGACCCCCCAATAGCTTTACATTTATCAATGTGGCCACAATATTCCCTCTAAGGTTTGTTGGTTCGTGTGCAAAATCATAAAGTTTTGTGCAAAGTTTTACAGCATCAATTTTTTTGTGTGCAAAATTTTACAGCCCATAAACACAAACACACACATACATGAAAATTTGCTGCGCGGTACTCAAAACTGCTGCGCGTCGTCGGTTTCACAGCCGCCGCGCAGCTTAAAGGGAACATGGTGACCCACCGCATAAAAAGTTTGCCCACCCCTGCTTTAGTTATTTTTAAAAATAAAAGTTGCATTTTAAAAAATCTGATCTACATACATTTCTTTTAAAGAAACAAATTACTTTTTACAGCCATGGTACTTCACGGAGGCGTAGGAAGGGAGGGCTGTGCGTGTGAGGCAGTGCGGCACAGTCGGCACTTTTTTCTTTATATTGAGGGATGTCATTTTCGGCCAAATGCAGAGCTTTTTCATGGAAGGAAGGAGGGGGGGTTACAAAAAGTGTGCCCATCACCGCATGGCGCTAACCCTCCTACGCCCCTGGTACGGCCATCCATTCATTCATCAATCACTAAGCGCTGTCAAACGGACGTTGACTTGAAATTGAGCCCATTCATCGAGCATCTTTCGCCTCTAAACAAGTGCATCAAGGATAAAAGATAGGGTACAGGAGAGAGGGTACAAGAGAGGATAAAGGAGAGGATACAAGAGATGATACAAGAGAGGATACACGAGAGGATACAAGAGAGGATACACGAGAGGATACAAGAGATGATACAAGACAGGATACAAGAGAGGATACAAGAGAAGATACAAGAGGGGATACAAGAGAGGATACAAGAGAGGATACAAGAGAGGATACAAGAGAGGATACAAGAGAGGATACAAGAGAGGATACAAGAGAGGATACAAGAGAAGATACAAAAGAGGATACAAGAGATGATACAAGAGAAGATACAAGAGAGGATACAAGAGAAGATACAAGAGAAGATACAAGAGAGGATACAAGAGAGGATACAAGAGAGGATACAAGAGAGGATACAAGAGAGGATACAAGAGAGGATACAAGAGAGAGCACTAAGCTTGATGAATAGAAAGCTGGTTGACTTGAGAACCAACTTTCATTTGCACGTATTTATTTCATGAATTCGCTCCATTTGAAAAGCGTATCAGTATCAGGATGACTAGAGCCACGAAATGTTAGTTTCCTACTGCCACATCGTGATCAAATACAACGAACCTGACCTGTTCATTATTAGCCTACATCGGCTTTTTGTTTGAGGCTATATTCAAAATAATGTGTCCAATAAAACATTTTGAAGCTTTTCTTATGTTTTGATTGGTGGAGACTGCACCTTCTACATTTCTACACGTTACCCTGATGACCATGCCAGGGCCGTAAGGGATGCCCTTGACTGTGGCTATGTTTGGGAACGGAGCATTTGGCAGAGTGACCTCCACCCACGTCAGGTCGTGTTCTGTGACGATGCCGATGTAACCTTGGCTTTAAAGATAAAAAGAATAAAATATCATACATAAAATCATTTTTATAATTATAATTTGCCATGATTGTTTGTTATGATGTATATGTCGTCACATAACCTTATGCGCAAATATCAAGCAATGGCGAATGTTTTTTAAAAAAAAGGGGGGTGGGGGTGGGGAAGGATTTTAGGGGCATGTACGACAGGGGAAGAGGCGCATGATTTGACATAAGGAGTGAAGGAGATGGTAGCCAATTTGTTTGTATGTAAGTTAGTGAGCGTTAAGGGCCAAATGGACCGAAAAAAATTGAGAAACACTGGGCTAGTCAAAACATCCCCCCCCCCGCACGTCCGCCTGTGGCCCTCCAGACTACCCTATGGACCTCCTCAGTGTCTGGCTGCCATGGTGACACCCCGCTGAGGCGGCACTCTGACCTGATCCCAACTGCCCTTGTGGCATCCTAATATGGTGGCACTCTACTGTAACCGGTGACACCTGCAATGCTGGAAACCTTAGCAGACTGGTACCGACCTCTTGTATTTCACTGAGTTTTATAATAAAAATGACTCGAGCGAACTATGTCAAATTTGCTATTCTCCATTTAATTTCCTTAAGTGCGGTCCGCATCAAATCCAGAGACATTATTTTGGGTAGGTTAGGGTGGGACATTGCCCCGCCCCCCCCCCCCACACCTTTCCTTGACTTTGCAGGTTTTATTTAAACTGCTTTGTACTGTGGCGTATCCAGTAATATAAACAACTTAACAAGCCGAGCAAATTTGGGTTGTGCCCCCACCCCATGAAAAATACTGAAATGACGCCACTGACCCCGCCCCCCCCCCCCCCCCAAAACCCCTAATGCCTCCTGTAATTACTGCATTTTTGTTTCTACCAAGCACTGTAAGTGTAAGCAGCTCCGAGTTTCTAAAGCCCTTACCTGGGGGTGTTAAAGGTAAAACTTGGGAAGATGTACTCCTTGCCCAACGAATCCACCGGAAGAACAGAAAACAGGGCCGCTTGATTTTTACTTGGGTTCATGCCAAAAAGAGAGATCGGGCCATTGGCCACCACCAGGACGGCGATGGACTCGCGTCCAATCTGGGTCGACCTCAGTTCAGGGGGCAGGGTGACCGTGCCTGGGGTCGCTGACGTCACTCTGATCGTTTGGTTGACGCCTGTCATCCAGGCGGGCGCTGACACCAGAACCGTGATCTCATTCTCCGAGTTTGTCGAAATGTAGAGGTGAACGGGCCTCGCCGGGAACACGTCGGGCTGGCTGCCTTCGGTGAAGTACAAGATGAAGCGTCTTCCTACGGTATTAGGAGCAGCCTACACAAAAGTCAATGCCACTTTAACATGTTCATCGAAACCAAAACGGATAAATGTTTTTATTCACACTCTTCAACCTCGACTCAACTGCCTTAAAAAAATGATTGAAATAATGACACCGAATATCTCTGATTAATACAGTTATTTTCCTGGCAATGCATGAAGTATTTGACGCTATTTTTGACAATTTTAACCATTTCCCCCTTGTCACAAAACTTTCCCCCCGCCCCTTTTTTTTCCCTTTCAAGTACGTCACACTTTCGAAATAACAAAATTGTTTTCAAAATATTAACAACTAACTATACATTTAATCGAAAACAGACTACATTATTAAAATCCCATGTAGAATTATAATTATTTGACGCTACCAAGTGACATCTTCGGTTTGAATACATCCATCCCAAAGGGCAAACTTAACATCACTGTCGATTTCAGATTTATTTTTTAAAGTATGATTTAAAAATGGTTGACTTCACATATGATCTTACCCCTCCCCCATGGGTCACAAACTGTCAAACTTTCTTAGACGACCCCCCCCCCACAACTCTGGAGCGTGACGTACTTTTACAGAAGGCCCCTTACCTTGATTTGTAATACAGAATGGAACAGGCTCAACAGCGTCATAAACTGTGGACAGTAAAATTTATTATAAATTTTATCGATTTATTCTTTAATGAATAACTTTTTTTTTTTAAAATAAAGAACATCTATAATTGATAAAATGAGTAGGCTGCTCTTTAATGCTTCGCGTATCTGACAATACCACACTCTGTACCCGAAGGTGGAGTCCCATAGGCGGTATGACATTGACACAATGAACATTCCGACCAACTCATGCGACGCAGAACGCAAAACAGCACAGTGAAACACATACACACACTGATGTGTCATTCATCTACTGCACCCTGGTCTATTTCCAGTCGACTTCGCTAAGTCTTAACATTCGATCAATAGGCAAGGACGAGAGAGGGAGGCTGGCGAATTGAGCAAATTTAAACAAAATACAGGGCTACAACTCTAGTAAAAAATTGCTCAACTTCCTGTGCGAAGGACAATCAACAACACTGACATCAGCTGACAGCTGATAAAAATCTGGTTGTAACTAGAATTTTTAAATGGAGAAAAGTGGTCACCTTGTTATTTTAAGCCTTTATTGTCAGATAGATTTTAGCCAGTTGGCAGAGCGCAGTCTCACAATATTTTGCCTCCCCCAGCCCCCACCGTGCCCATGCGTTCTGCAAGACTCAAGCCTTGATTATAAAAACCGAAAACCGCGTTAAACCGGATTTCTAAAACTAAAAACCAGTTTGCCGAAAAAACCGGTGTTAACATCCATGGGCGCCCGCAGAAGACTTTCTGGGGGGGGGGGGGGG
>CAXITT010000073.1:916570-938519 GCA_964033795.1 Lymnaea stagnalis
TTAGTTTTTTTCTTTTTTTTTTCTCTTTTCTTTAATAAATTTTGTGTCGTCTTTTTTTTTCTAAAAATTTTTTACCCAAACACCCCGGGGGGGGGGGGCAAGTGCCCCACCTTGCCCCTGCCTGCGGGCGCCCATGTTAACATCTCGAATTTAAAATGAATATTTATTAAACGATTGCTTCTACATACGTCGATTTTCTCATTAAATTAAAATACTTTCTTTCTACTTTCATTTATTTTATGATAAAATTTGGAAACATTTAGTTTTTTAATAAATGCAAAAAGATAGTTCAAGTAGGGCTGTTTGTTTTAAAAATATTTATTTCAATGTGTACAATGTTTTTAGTGCATTGTAGTCATGGTATGCCCTGTTTGCTTTTGAACGAGACAAGTTGCTTACACTCACACTGAAAGAAAATATTCCCATCTATAGTTCACATCCCTTCCTTCGATTTTTGATTCCAAACATACCATACCCACAACTGTAAAAAAGTAATAAAATAATTCAAAGTGACAGTAATGGCACATTTTTTAAACTGCCAACAAAATTATTTTCCTTAAATTTGTAGATAAAGTTTGGCTACCTTCAATTTGTCTAAATATAATCCAGGTACGTATCTAAACTGGGGCCAAAAGTATACCCCTAGGGGCGCACAGGAACTAGAATGAATTCAGTGCGGAGGCGCCGGATTCATAGACGGCTTGGGCGCACTTATGCTTTTTTCTGGCAAAGCCCCCCACCCCCCCCCCCCGAAAAAAATGTCTGAAAGAAAAACTATTAATAAGCCAAACAATTAAATCACTTAAATCTTACCAAAATGAAGTCCATACCGTGAGGTTATAATAAAGTTTGAATTACCCTACTGTGTTCCACGTATTTGAAATTCAGTGTTGCGCACAGATGTGATGACTGGGTCGCCAGTCAGAAACCAATGTTCCGATTTATCGGGACGTCTGATGCCACGAGAAAAAAAAATGATCCCGTGTTGGGGGTCGATGCGATATTGCGCTCTTGTTACCTGCCAATTTGCGATTGATTGTTTTTGCCTTATAACTCGGTGCGTCTCAAAACTGATGAGTCAGACCCGATGCGGTTTCTAACAGTTTAAAAAAAAAAAAATTTTTTTTAATGTCCTTTTTATTATCTTCTCTCTATTTCAATCGGAACTTTCTTCATGTTCTTAACAGAACAACGTAGTCCTGGAAGTTGCCACAACGCCGAATCTGTCTAGCGATGTCAGTAAAAAAAAAAAGAAAGTTCTTTTGTCTATTTTTGCGATCTTAATTTATATCGTTAGAGAACCTCTGATTGGCTCCTGGTGTCTGTCACAAATGTAAACGAACAAGTTCGGTCGGGACATTTTGTGGCATTCTTGCAATATCATTTAGGATGTAATACATAGGCCTTGTCTTTAGATATTGGCTCCGAATTCTTGGATCGTAATAAATAAGGTTAATGAAATTGATTTTTTTTTTTAAAGAAGAAGGGGGGAAAAAATAGAAAACTAAATCGCCTGAAATAGAATTAAAAAATATCTCAAAACTTCCTTGCACCACTAAATAATTCAGATGGTTAAGTGGCTACTTTTAGGTGTTAGAAAGGTGTTTGAGCCGAAAGGGAAGGAATTGGGGGGGGGGGGGGAAAAGCGTGGGGCTGAGGGGGGGTGGGGGAAATGAGAAGAATAAATGAAAAATTTTTTTCCAAAAAAAAAAAAAAAAAAAAAGCTGGGGTTATAAGTATCCTCGAACCTTAAATTATGACATGAATTAAGGCGCCTTGGCTTCTTGGTTCAATGACCACTGAAACCAGGGTCGGATGACGACGAAATTGGGCCTGATGCTGCAGCGTAAAAAGAGGATATTGTTTTCCTCAGCATTGGTGCATAAACATCCACTTTTCCAGTTCAGCTAATAAAATGATGAGATACTTTGGAGTTTTGAACTTTTCCCTTATATTGGGATCCGCCTCGTTTGCAGCTCCTTCAATGTGGCATTCGCTTTCGCTTATGGCCTGGCGCTGCTAAGTCTTGTATTCGTTGTGTTTACGGTCACCATCTGCTGATGCGTGTCGAATCTGTTCCGCTGAACCGTGTCGGCCAGTGATGCCGTGTCGGCCAGTGATGCCATGTAGCCAGTTGCCGTATCCGGGTTGACTGTAGGATCTTGGAGGCTAATACGCGTTCTGTTGAGACGACCAAGGATATCGTTTCAGGCAATGGCCATAACTATTGTCTCAAGATCTCAATGCTCTATGCAGCCGACTATACCTAAGGCCAGCACTGGACGTTAAAGCTACGCCATAGCGCAAAGACAAAAGTAACTGTATAATAGGCTAAATAGGCAATGCTACGTCTAGGCCACCGCAATTCGGAATCTGAATTTCCTTCTAAGATTTTTTTTAGGTTAACATAGCAAAGGGAAATTGGTTCCGAAAAGGCTTGTCTGTTTTCATCTGGGCTTATTTTAGGGAATGGGCCTAACACTGTAGCATCAATAAAACCCACCTCAATCCGGCCCGACTGATAATTATTCAAATAGATTAGAGAAGAAATTAATATTCTAACTATTCGTGGTCTAACACTAAGTCATCAAAAATATAGTATGCTTATTTTGAGCTTAAATTTCTTTATAATTTTCTACTTAAAAACAAACTCAGTTGAATTTTTGTTAAATCCTTTATATTAACTTTTGTTTAAGGCTTGCAAAATCTTCGGACGGCTAATTGAACCACTTCTCGTCCACCTATCCAGCTGAAATTGGACACAAAGACTCATTACCGATGACAACATATTCTTTAAAATTTTTCAGTTCCAGCCCACAACCCCAACCCCCAAAAATCAGTTTTTCCTGTTTATTATTTTATGAAAAGATAAAGGAAAAACGATTTCACGAAATGAATTCCCGATAACTGCGCCAAATTAGATTCTATAAATAAATATCGCACGTGCGTTTGGTGGGTACAATTTTCTTTCCCCCCCCCCCCCCCCCCCCCGCTTAAATAGTTGGTTTTAAAATGCTGCGGTGTAAAAGTGGGTGGCTCATTAGAATATTTTTATTAATCAGGGGCGTGAAAAGATGTGTGGTTGCGAGCCTTGATTTGGGGGCACAATTAGAATTCTTATTAAGTGCATGTTTTGTCATATTTTCAGCCCATTCCCGAAGCTGGAATTAGGCCTAAATTTTATAAAGGATGTATACGGAAAGCTGTGTTTTCGGGGTCATTTAATTTCCAATAAAAATGTTAAAATTATATTTTTTTTAAATTAAATTTTTAAAAAGTCACATTTTAATTTAAAATTTTAGCATGGCCAACTATATTACATTTATGATACTATTATTTGGTGTCGAGATGTAAAATAACTTTTGAAAATTTATCGTCTAAGCTTTTGCTATGGCTATATGATTAGATATACAAAACAGGTCATCAACATTCTTAACTGGATAATATTTAATTTTATGGGAAATGGTGTATATTTTTAGGCCGGACGTGTAGACACTTCGATATTTTTAACAATCTAGACAACTTCCGTCTAATGACGCGAAACAAATAAAATGGTAAGCAAATAATGCAAGTCAAAGTTCAAGCTGAGGTCCAATGCGAGTTATGCTGTACGCGTACTTTGCATGTCACTTGACATTGTTATAGTTATTAGTTATTAAGTATAAGCAAGTCCATTTCTAATATTAGTAGTAATAGAACCATATAATAGGGCTATCCTATAATCTCTTTATATTATAATTTTAAAATTATTTATAGAATAAATTTGAATAAATCAAGTATACTTTAAGTTAAATACTATGACTATTTACTATTTATAATATAAAATAATACTATATAATATATAATAAATATTAACTATTTATTACTAACTTATACTAATAAGTAAGTAACAATAATAATTAATTAATAAGTACATTACTGACCTTAACTAAGAAAGTAGAGTCACACTTTTGACTTACTGCGGACCACAGTAGCGTAGACTAGACCGTAGTCATACCCACACCAACTTCAATCATAATCATAAAGTTCAACAAATAATTATTATACTTTATTATTATTATTATTATTCTTTAGATTCCCACTGTGGCTAAAATTAAGGACGGATGGATGCCACTGCCACGGCGACTTTTGTGTGTTTATTATAGTTGCAGTGAATTAGGGTTTACGGTTTAGTCAAAGTTAGGTTGAGGGATCGATTTAGGGTTCAGGTTAGGCATAGGAATAGGGATCGATTTTAGGTTCAGGTTAGGCATAGGGATAGATCATTTAGGGATACATTCGTGAAATTCGATAAAATAGTGGCATTCATCCTTAAAATTTACCCCCACTGTTTCTTCCTGATTATCATCATTGTAGGCCTATTGCTTAGTAGTACTGATAAGTTAGCCTTATTGATAAATAATCATCATTCTTAAGACATTAAGTCAAATTTCCAATTAACTATGCAGTTAATAGTAACAGAAAATCCAATTTAATTTATGACATTATTCAATTATTGTTTTTGTTCAATCTTTTTTTTTTATCTAGGGAGTAAACATGAAATCTGCATTAGTGATAGGAGCAACAAGAGGTATTGGAAAACAAATAGCTCTAAAGTTTGCTGAAAATGGTTATGGGGTATGTGTTGCAGCTAAAACTGTAGAGTCCACAGATAAACTCCCAGGTAATATATAAACACCATTAACTATTCATTGGCCAAGGTAATTTAAAAATAAATAGTAAAATGTATTCATTATAGCCATTATCAATATGTGCAGTCTTAATGAAAAAATTAATTCTTAGATCTATATAATAATTGCGAGTGAAAGTTGATAAAAAATAGTTTATTACCTTGACCTTAATCATAGTGGGACCAAAACTGTTTTCTGGTGTATAAATTAAGTGTAAAAATTATAAACCAAGAAAAGGTATCAAATATAAGTTCCAATAATTTTTCAACAGAATGCTTCATTACGGTACTGACAGAACCTGAAGCAAAAATATTTTTCAATTAAATGGAGCATTATTCAAGTGAAGTTTATTTTTTTTTATTAAAGCTAGATATAGATATAGATTATATTAGCTAGAAGTTAAATAATGTGCTTGATGTTTGTTTTATTTTCTTTATCACTGTTTTTAAAAACCTATTTTATAAAGGCACGATTCATGATGTTGTAAAGGAAATAAAAGACAAAGGTGGGAATGCATTCCCAATGAGATGTGATGTCCGTGCTGAAGAAGATGTAAAAAATACTGTTCAAGAGTGCCTAAAGAACTTTGGCCACTTGGATGTTGCTGTGTACAATGCTGGTAAATCACTTGATCATGAACTCATTATAACTATTCACTAGCTTTTGATGTATGGATGCCAGAGTAATGAGTACTTTGTTCATTATGCTAATAAAACTGAGATCCTACACAGATATAAGAAGCCCCATTCTAAAGGCACACTATGTATGTTAATATATAGTACAAAGAATTAAAGTATTTAAAACAAATAACATTTGAGAATAAAAATTAAAAACCTTTTCGTAGATCTATAAGAAAAAAGCAAGCGTCAATAGATATCATTTAAAAAAAACTTTTGTTTTATTGTTGTGTCTTTGGCTTAAAATATGTGTTAAATCCCTGTTAAAATTTTTTGCCAAAATAAAAAGAACAATTGAAAATCATATTAAAATAACACAAAATGAGTTTGACTAAATTTTATAAAGGTTTGGGGAGATTTGTGATCCACTTACTTAATTATTTTGTCAGGTGCTATTTTGTGGAAGAGTGTAATGGAAACTCCACTTAAGAGGTGGGACTTAATGAACCAAGTCAATGCTCGTGGTGCTTATTGTATGGTTCAGAGTGTTTTGCCACACATGCTGGAGAGAAAATCTGGGCGATTGATTCTAGTTTCACCACCAATATACAACAGGTATTATATTGTACTCTTCTTATTTAGTATTTAAAGATGATTTTTAAGAAATCTGTATTAATTTCTTATCTTGAAAATAAATTAATCAAGTTATTTTCTGTATGATATCAAGTTATTTTCTGTATGATGTTTTATCACTAAAAATAAAAGAAGAGGCATTTTTGTTCAGTCACTTTTTAAACAATCCCACATTATGGGAGAGACAAATTGTTTGTATTGTTATTTAGGTGAAAAATGGTAAAAGAAATTAAATGCAAATAATTTAAAGGAACAAAAACAATTGGTTTAGGAAGTAAATATTTTAAACTAAAGGTTGGTACAAATGCTGACTTTATCACTCAAGATGAATGAAAAACTTCTATGTTATTGAGATAATCACTGTGCCGTTAAGCTCATACTTCTCTAAAAGCATATTTACATTATAAAATATTAGAAATTTATCTTTTATTTGCTTCAAAAGTTTTGTTAAAAAAGGAGAATTTTGTACAATTGAATGCTCTTAATTCAACAGATTTTTCAAAGGAAAAACTCCATATTCAATGTCAAAAGTTGCAATGACAGTTTTAGTCCATGGACTTGCCAATGAGCTGCAAGGAACAGGCAAGTCAGGCATTCAATTGAATTAATAATCATTCCACTTGAATTGTATTAATAAAATATACACATTTACATAGTTGATTTGCCTCTGATATTTCCATTTGTCAGGGGTGTCAATCAGTGCCCTCTGGCCAGCAACTGTGGTTGAAAGTCATGTGACAAATGTGAGAAACCTGGCCCCATCATTCATGAGAAAGCCCACAATTTTTGCAGATGCCTGCTTTGGTATTGCTGAAGAAAAGAGTGACAAGTGAGTATTTTGTTATTTTATTTTAGTATTTTATGCCTTAAACTAGTTCTGTGCAGCCTCTCTGA
Source organism: Lymnaea stagnalis (assembly GCA_964033795.1). Classification (NCBI taxonomy): domain Eukaryota; kingdom Metazoa; phylum Mollusca; class Gastropoda; family Lymnaeidae; genus Lymnaea; species Lymnaea stagnalis. Next base: position 923,385 of record CAXITT010000073.1, read on the forward strand.
TGAGATAGTTTCTATGTGACAATTAAGTGTTCTTTCTCATTAGTGCCAGTAAAACTAGTACTGTGCAGCCTCTCTGATGAGATAGTTTCTATGTGACAATTAAGTGTTCTTTCTCATTAGTGCCAGTTACAATTATGTCTGAAGTAACTTTTAAAAATTAATACATACATCACTGAGTATTTTTTTTAAGGCTGCAGTGGAGGGGCGGGCAACCTTTTTGTGCAGAGGGTCGCATAAAATTTATGTGTTACTTGGCAGGCCCAATGCTATTTTTATACATTGTAGATAGGCTTTGAAAATTTATTCAGAATTTATTCAATTTGATAATAAGCAGTAGAATGAGTTTTTTTGTTTTTTTTGTGAATTAGCTATGACTCTTGTTATTAGTTTTTGATGATTAGTTTTGATGATTTAAAACTTTGTGATAATCAAAATTTCAACGGCTTTTACTAATAATCATTTCCAATTTGTAAATTTTACACAAAAATGTATGGAGTTCTTGGAAGGTCTTGCAGGCTGCATTTAACATTTAGGCCGCATGTGGCCCACCTCTGCTGTAGTGCAAGTTATGTTCAGTCTTTTACAATAGAATTTTCCATATAAAATTATTTAGTTTTGTCAGATATGTTATTTGTATGGTAAGCAACACTTAACAATCATCTAAATATTTTTGTTTTCTCCTTTGAAATCTTTAACAAAGGGTTCAATGAACAAATAGAACTTTATTTATAATTATCAATGAAAATATTGGTTGATGAGACATGATTATCGTAGATGTATTGGATAAAATGTAAGTGAAAAAGATGTTGAAAAAGAAAAATTCTCTATATTTGTTTATCAATATTTATTAAATATTAAAAAATTGTTTTGAAATATTAAAACAATATTTTAAGATAAATTTTGTTTGTCTCCTTTTTTTCCCAGACTGAATGGACTTCCTTTAATTGATGAGGATTACTTGAGGTCAGAGGGCATGACAGATTTCTCTAAATATCGCTGTGATCCAAATCAAGAGCCAGATCGCATGATGCCCAAAGTATTTCCATCTTTGAAAGTAGCTGAGGAATCTGATGATCCCCCAGTGTCATCTAAATTGTGAATTTTTTACAGACAGAAATTATAGATTGCTCTATTTTAAAAAAATAAAAAATGTTGGTGACTGTTGCTTGGAAATTGTTATAATTTTAAATAACACTGCCTTTGTAAATGATGTATTTAAAAAAGTTGTTTATAAGCAATGTAAGGAAAAATTCATGAAAACTGATATGTTCCCATTATATGTCTTCCACATTGACAAAGCTTTTTTACATTTGAATTTTAGATCCATATTGGGAAAAGCTGGAGACACTGAGAATTATTTCCCTTTATTTAAAAAAAAAAGATTCTATTGTTATATTTATTGGTTATTATTTACCGTGTGTTGTGACGGCCTCACAGACAGAAGCGCCTTCAAGAATTTATGCCAAAGATGTTCATAGTCGGTTGTTCTAACTTTTTAAATATGCATATATTTCTCTCAATTTTACCATCTATTTTGATTGTGGTACTCTACATATGTGTTTTTATCTTGGTTTATAATTATCTATTTTCAACTTACTTACAAATATTGACATTTTGAAAAACATTAAGAGTCCCATCTTGTTGCTTTTCTATTTATTAGTTTTTATTTTCCTTTTAAAAAGTTTGCACCATGTAAAAGAAAAATTATTTTCCTCATACATAGCATCCCTATATGACCTTCATTGCTCTTGTCAAATAATTCTGCAGCAATTTTTGTTAATCAATGGACCTGTGATGGTTGAAGTATAAAATTAATAAATTAAATAAATGAATGTTATCTTGCATGCATAATTTGTGTTAATCTACATATTATTTGTGCACATATTTTTTAAAAATACTTAGCACATTAAAAAAAAAATCCAATCTTTTGTTGATTTGTTGATTTAGATAAAAGCCTACTATTCAAAATAAAATTGGATTGGATATAAAAAAAGGATTATTAAATTAAATACCGCAACAATTTGAGAGAGAATATTTGAATGAGAAATAAGAATTAAATGCAAAATTAAATACAAAATGAATAAAAAGTTTCCTTTTATAACAAAAAGCCATGTATTATCAGACATGTTGACAAACCTGTTTTGTTATAAAATACACTTAATATGAGATCTACAATGAGCATGTTTTCATACATGTGCCAATACAAGATGACTCAAGTTTCATTTTAAACAATTTCTTTCAAACCTCATGGATCCATTCTACATTGTTTTATCTCAATATCTCACTTTTTCAACATCATCAAAACATTCCATATCAACATGAAGAACAAATCAATACACTACACATACATCACTGAAAGACTTAAAAATTTAATTAAAAAATTAATAAAACAACTGATTAGCATGAATTAGGAATGTAGAATTCTGGACAATGAACCACACGAACCACGGAATGAAATATAGGGTCAATTTAACCTTAGACACACTGCTCTCCCTTTAGTTCAGGTGACAAGGTCTCACAATACAATAACTACCCTGAAGTGACATTCATATGTACTATGTGATTGACATTTTTAAAGTAGATTTCCTTTAAAAAAAAAACAACCTAAAGCCACCATGGGACTTCAAGACTATGTCCTCAGGTGGGTAATGTCAGTGAAAGGATTATGAATACAAAACATCAAATAGTCTATTCATTTAGTTCTAGACTACATTACAGCAATCAAACTAGTAAAATATATATATATAATAACAGAGGTATTTTAGAGTATTCAAGCAGTACACCTTTCTAAAGTTTTTTGCTCAAATAATGAAGACACATCAGTTCTTCTGTATCTTAGCTGACCTTTTCCATCTGCTTTAAAGCTGTACCGGTACACTCCATGAGGTTTAGCTAAGTAAAAGTAAGTCAAGCTATTTCCCTGTTTATAACTTTCCACTCTTGGTTATTTACAATATAATAAAACAATAAATCAAATAATAATTCACTGCTGTTGAGCCACTGGCATACCAGTACATCATAAATAATGCCATCAAAACCATTATTTCAACTAAGACATCGCATCTAGTGCACAAAGACCCTAAACATCAACATTATCAGCTACACCAGCGTAAATACTCTACAACTTATTATGTATTTGAACCAAAGTATTTTTTTATTTATATTTCCTCCTCACACAGCCTCACCTCTTTATCTAGTTGGCACATCAGTTCTTCAATGAGAGTCTTTAAAATAAGTTAGGACTTGTATCCACACAAATATTTCACGGACCATACAAAATATATTTACAGCTTTATTTATCAACAACTATTCTCCTGAAGGGTTTGTGTCTGACCATCAATAATTTATTGGACAAAAAACAAATCAGTACATGCAACATGCCGTTGGTGCAGTGGGTATTGAGGTCGGTGAGTTTGGATTATAGTCATTACTCGGGGCACCTGGGAGGCCTTAACACCGGCCCTTGCCAAAAGGCACCTAGGAGACTTGGTCCAGCACCAATGACATATTTATGTAAGTGGACATATGTGTGTTTCAATTAAACAGTTATCTACAAGGTAGAAAAACATATTTAGCTAAGTAAAAAAAAATCCATGAAACAAGTCTAAACCTAGTTGACATTCTTTTTTTTCTTCTTTAAATAATATAATTCCATCATGAGAACACATTTAACTGTACATGGGTCTGACAAATTATGTCTTTTGTTCACTGAGTCTTGATAAAAAAAACAAATTATGTTAGAAATTGTAGAGGGGAAAAAACATAATCGCAGGTAAACATTTTTTTTAAAAAGAACTACTTTTCAAATTTTTCAATTTCCTTGATATCGCAAACTTTTCTTCATAACCCTGAAATATCATTAAGTTTTTTGATGTATATCACAGTAAACATATCAAACTTTTACAAGAACCTCAATTGTTTCAATTCTGCCACACAGACATCGTTTTAATGTTGCAACACAGACATCGTACGTTTCAATGCTGTCACACCGAGTATTTGAGCTCCTGCCCATCCACTGTGAGAAGCACTATAGTAGTCTTGTCTATCCACACCAGCCTCACCAACTTCAGGATGTTACTCATGGGGGAGGCTGCAATGGCCGGGGTGGCGAATACACGCAGCTGTTTGGTTTGTTGTGAGCCGATGCCAAACAATGTGCTTGACGGTGTCTGGGGCAATAAGATAAACACACAGCTGTCAGCATAAATGTAACCCAATTTTTTGCTACAATGAATTAATGACAAAAAATATTTGAGTTAAACAAATCCTTGTGCTCACTTTTAATATGTAACCAAATACAGCACAGCTATAAATTATCAATAAAATTAAACATTTTCAGCTAGTTCTAATAAAGTTATTAAGAAGAAGTTTTAATATAAATCATATCCTGATGAAAAAATCAGCACAGCTGCGTTCTCAGTTCATCATTACTTGTTACAACAATGATCAGCACTCCTGACTTACCTGCCAAAACTTGAGTTTATTGTCCACATGAGAAAAAGTGGCCAGATATTTGCCATCAGAGTTGACAGCGACAGCTGTTATAGCTCCTTGATGAGCTGTGATCATCTGCAGTGGACAGATGGTAAAAATTACAGACAAAGTCAGTACGGTATCTTAAGTTAACTATCCAGACAAAAATAAAGAGATATTAATGAACTTACACAAGAATTAAAAAAAAAAAAATGTGTAACTGTAGAAATGTGGTTAGAGAATAATTTCTTGTTGCAATTACGAATAAAAGCATTCCTTTTTAAAAAAAATTACACCCCCCCACCCCCCAACAAGGCCAAATATATCATGAATAGAGATTATTTATAATGTCCAAAAAAGATCAGAAAATGAAATTTAAATTATTATTGTTAATCATGACATTTCATGACTTTGTTTTATAAGAGCGCTATAGACTCCCTTGGATTTGCTAAACAATTGAACTTTTGTCAATGACGGTTATACACACCTGACATCTGGCATGTTGCTTCATCTCATACAAAGCTAAGCTTCCATTTTTCGCCCCCACCCACACTCGTTTGGTTGACTGGCAATAAGCCACCATACTGAATCTGAAAGTTCAAGCAATTAAATTAACAAATATTAAAAACTCTTGCAGTAAAAAAGGGATAATGACTAAGTTACTTAATGTTTTCCCATGTCAAACCAAAACAATTGCCAATCATTATGACCGTGGATAGAAAGGGGAAAAATCCTTTAGGTAATATCTGAAATTCCAAAACTTAAAATATTTATTTTGTATTTAAAAAAAAAAAAAAAAAAAAAAAAAAAGTGTCAAATGGAACAGAACTAAATTATTCATTTAAAAAAATGACTCGCTGCCTGGTGAGGGAAACCCTCCGCACGTCTGCCAGGAACTTTGTAACAACACACCTGCATATGGCTGGGAACAGCTCGGGAAGTCCCTTTGCTTTCAGAGCTGCCAGATCTAAACAAAACATGGTGACATCCATCGCCTGTGATAGTTTAAATAAATGATTAGTCTTCATACTGAGCAAACAAGGCATCTTTAGGACATTCCTTCAGTTAATCTGGTTTAAAAGTAACAACGAACATTAAAGACTCTGATGACAAACGAGACAAGTTAATTAAGGTGATTATGTACTTGCAGAATTAACTGTTTGTAAAGGTGCCAGGGCAGTGGAAGAAAGTAACCATAGTAATTATTATTAGAACTTTAAAAAAAAAAACAATTTCATTTTTTTTTTTTAATGAGCTTTTATAAAAAATAAAGTTTAACAGAAAATTCATCACCTGAAAATAAACACCAATCAAATAGACTAATCAAGAAAGCTATTAAGATAACACAAACTAAACATCCTTCATTTAAAGAACTATTTGAAGAAAAATGCTGATGCAAAAGTTTTTAAAAAATTGGATGTTACATCTAGTATCTCTTCGTCATAGAAACTTAAGATCAGCTGGATCAGGGTGAATCCTTTCTCTTAAAGTTAGGACCAAAAGATATACAAATTCCTTTGTTTCACCATCCTGTATGAATTTACCAGCATGCTCCCCGCAGTTACCAAGTCTAAATGTTCTCTAATTAAGTCGTTATAGTCACTAAAGGAGTTCATTTATGGCTGATTTCTGCATGAGAGAAAAACTTAAGATGTCTTGTGTTTAAATTTTTTTATAATTTTAAAATGTTCTCGTTTAAAAATATGTATTTACTAATGTGCTGAAAATGAATATAAATAATGTAATAAAACATTTCTATTTATTTGAATCAATAATGAATCTTATCTTAAAAGTCAAAATACAATGAATCAGATTTACTCAACATATCACTTCTCAAAGAATACTGAAATGTGGAAAAAAATTATTGATACAGAAAAATGTTATAATTTAGAGGAATACAGATATAGGAATATAGATTTAACCGTCTGTCAAATAAATTCTTATGTGAAAATAAACATGTGTGCCTATGTTACTGTAAACATTCCAGACTAAGCTGGACAGTTTACCTCAACTATGAGATCTGCCACATCATTGGGGATCTTCTCCACCAACAATTCTACAATGTGTAAGATCTCAGCTGACGCCCGGGCCAGGATTATGTTCTGGAGGTGGGCGTTCTGGTGCTGTGTGTTCTGGGCCAGTGCGTTGTAGCGTGCCACTTCCTTAGCCATGGTGATGACGAAAGTTGCTGGCCGGGCGGTGGCGATAAGAGACAGGGCATGCCGAGCGGAACGGCATGCATCAGCGGCTGGTGACAAGGGTAGTCCATATGTGGTGCTGGGAAAATAAAAAAATTAAATTCAGGTGTTAAACATTCACAACATTAGACGTATGTGACATTCAACTAGTTGATTTCAGTTCCATTGAACAATTAAGACTTAAGCATGTCTAACATAAACAGATGCTTAGAAGTAAAAGTTTAAATAGGCAACAAAAATGAAATAATAAGCCTGAGGAAATGGATATGTCTCATTAAAAGAATTATTTTTTAAAGCTTTGAAAAGGGCTGAGACTATTTTTTACATATACTCTTTTTGAAGAGAAATAAATAGAAAAAATTGTAGTTTATTAAGAGAGACTGCATAGCAATTTAAGGGCTGATTATCCTAATTACTTGATATTAAATTATCTGATCAACAGATTCACTTCAATTCATTTACTTTTATGATGAAGATGACGTAATCATTGTTAAAATTATCTAAGGGATATAAGCATGAGGAGACATTAGAAATAAAAAATAAAGTCTACATTTCTTGGGTGCAGCAGTGGCTTGGAATGAACATCTGCTGTTTAGCTTTGAGATAATTGATAAAAGCTATAAGTTGCAAAGGCAAAGACCCAAAATAAGTTGAAGCTAATATAAATATAGAAATACATAATATTACTATAACTCATAAAGGAGGGGGGGGGGAAGAGAGAGAGCTTTGTTTGCCATAAATATTTATTGTTTTTAAACTTTGTTTTATTTTTATTTTTCATTAAAAATTTTAAAGATCAACAGATAGTTCTGATTTGTTAAAAAACCAAACATTTAAAAAAAAAAAAAAACCGATGTCTTAAATGACCTAAAAGCAAGCTTTAAAAAATTTCACATGAAGTTGAAATCCATACATATAATGGATAAAACATCTTCAAAATGATAAACATTAAAAAAATTATTCATTTTTAAATATGAGAATGTTAAATTAACTACTTAGCCACTGATGTCCCCCCCCTCCCCCCCCCATTTATATTACTGATGGAATAATTCAAATATTTTCAAACGTCTTAGTCTCAAACAGTAATTGAGTAATTAATTGAAAGTTAAAAAACAGGTAAGTAGTTTTTGATATTCAGAGGGAGATCAGAGATGCGGGTCAGTAACATAAATGTAGGACAATCTATGAATGAAAATTGAACAGCAAAAGTATTGGAGAAATAGAATGCACCAGCTCTAAGAATAAATAGAGAGCTAAATAAAATACTATTAAAAAATTGTTAAAAAAAGAATGAAGCAAAATCTAATTTTATTCAAACCTGAAAAGAATTTGAAAGTGGATAAAATTTTAATATCACAATTTTTAGATAAATTATTTAAGTACAAAAACAGCATCCACACTAGTCAAAGAAGGCTAAAAAAAAAATGAACACATTATTAAGTGAAAAGTCAATAATGTCAAATGCAAGAAATTCATAAAAAGAATTTAAAAATTTAAAACTGTTTTTTTTTTAAAACCTGCTGTAACCCTTTTGAGATTGCTTGGCCTATCTATCAGCCCAATGATAAAAGCCTCGAGATCGGCTGGCGGGTCTCTGTTCCAGCTAATCAGATTGCTTCTTGCATTTCTTGCCATTTTATATAATTTTTTTGTTTATCTAGTGATCTCTAAAATTGCTTAAAAATGTGTCACCTTGAAATATGTCAAAAGGCATTGGCAACCCCAGGGGAATATTGTATGCAGTTTTTCATACAATGGCTCATTCAAATATGGGTTAGGCTTGAACAATCATAAATTTGTTTTTAAATCTGCATGTAAGACATGTTTAATTTAAGTGTAAAAAAAAATTGTGTGCATAAATTATGCAAATCAGGATATCTTATTCACATAAATGTCGATATTTCAGTTTGATTCATAAAGATTGTATTACTTCATTCTATTCCCTACAAGAATATATAAAGTTTTATAGTTGTAAAGTAATTAGTTTATATTTTATAAAGTAAAAAGCAAGTGCAGGGCTTGTGAAAAGGGCTACATCTTCTTGGCACAGACAGTCCAAAAAGGCTCCATCTCAAGAGGGTTAAAAAAAGTTTTTAAAAATTAAAATGAGTGCACCGGAAACAAACATTTTATAAAACATGAAGCCAAGTTCGGTTTCCTAGACTGTTAGAATTATGGACATTTATAGTGGTGGTTGCAAATTCAATGGCTCATATCCTAGTCTTTCTTCAGATTAAACATTTGGTATCCAGTGCCAATAACAAGAAAAAAAATTGGAAAAGAATATAATAACTGATGACTAAAGTGAGGTGAAAAGATTTTGCACCCAAGACCAAGTAATAAAATTTAAAAAACAAACATCTATTGCCTGGTCCATAATGTTATCATGAAATTAAAGGAGTAGTGACGGTCAAAGGAGAAGGGTGGATTAATTGGAATTAAATAAAAATTCATCCTCACAATTTTTTTAACTTTCTGAACTCATCAGTCACCACCTATCCACCACTCAACCAGAACCCAGTGGACTTCCATTTATAGAAATAAAGTTTTGACACACCATGTAAACTGGATTTTTATTCAACATTGTTACAAGATGATTATACAATTTTTAAAAGAGGTCAATAAGAAAAACCGAGCCAAAAAAAAAATTGTATTAATTTTCTCCATTTCAGAATTTTTATAACAAGATAAATAAAATTACACATTCCAAAATAAGAAGCAAAAAAATCCAGTGTAGATAGTGCCACACTTGTCCAAACCTTACACTTTGGTTAGAGCAGGTTCATACTTACAGAGACTTCCTACTTATGAGTAATACACAAAGTCAAAATGTTATTTTTTTCAAATTTCAAAATGGTCAAGGCATTTTAAGACATATTGTAATTTATCAAGCAAACTCTTTTAGCACAAATATAAATTCCTTAGGGATTAAATACATAATGTTTGCACACAGTAGCTCAACAGAATGATGTACCCGGTATTCATAAGTGAAAATTTTAAAGGGCATGCTTTTGTCAAGGGAAGTAAGATTGATATCACATTATTTTTATTTTTAATTTTATTTAAAATTGTATAACCCATCTTTTACTTAATTAAGTTGCTGTTGATTTTTAATTATTTTTTTTTAGTAACATAAAAGTTTAAAATATATATATATATGTTTATTTATAGAGAGAGAGAGCTATAATATACTAAGCGGTACTCTCAAGCGAGCCCTTGATTTAAAAAAAAAATTATATATAACTTTACACTGTGGAACTTTAAGAAATATTTTATTAAAAAAATTATTATTTTATAAGGTGAGTCAAGGAAAGGGAACAATTTAAATCACATTTAATGCCCAATTTCAGAGCCTGAAAAAAAATAATGGTAATCAAATATTTTTATATTTTACAAAGTGATGCCAATCAATAAATATGAACTTGCCTTGAAAGATTCTGTTTATTTTTCAATCCACCAAATACATAGGGGAGACCAGTCCATAAATGTTCAAAGGGAGCCATGAAAGAGCATAAACTTTTAAAGGAAGAAATAAGAACAAATTTTCCATAACATCTTTTGGGTCAGGTCAGAGGTGCCCAACCCATAGGTTGTGGAGAATTTTCAGTAAAATCTTTTGGTTCAGGTCAGAGGTTCCCATCCCATAGCATATGGTAACGCATGGGTATTCTTCATGTTAATTAATACAGCACTCATAGACAGCAAATAATTAATATTTACTATGATAAATAATAGCTTATAACGTGTTTCATTTAAGACACCAGTTCTTTTAGAAATCTGGATTTTAAAGGTGGCCTTATATGGAGAAGAAAAAAGTCTAGGTCAGCAATGGGAGATAAATCCATATCTCTGATGAAACCCTCTTCTGAAAAGATTAAAGGAGCGCGCTTGATGTCTTGACTGTTTGGATGAGGAAATTATGTGTAACTCTATGTATATATAAAAATAATAAAATCGGGGTCAACTGCACTTGTTGAAAATTTACCAACAGGTTAAATGAAAACTGTCAATAATTTAATGGGATTCTCGATGCCTAAAAACATATATGGTAATGATTTACTAAAAGAACTTTTGTAAAAATAACAAGCAAGTTATATTTATACACATAAAAAGTCATAATCTGGAGTACAATTGGGTCTGGGGGTACTGTGTGGTGTCCAGGAGAGAATGTTCACAGGTCTGGGTGCACTCTGTGGTGTTGGGGAGAGAATGTTCACAGGTCTGGGTGCACTTTGTGGTGTTGGGGAGAGAATGTTCACAGGTCAGGGTGCACTCTGTGGTGTTGGAGAGAATTGAGGTGGACAGAGAGTGAGAGAGAGAGATGATGACACGTTGCTTAAGGAAGAAATGAAATTAGATGGAGCTGGTCACTACTCTCATATGTGACCAGTTGTAATGAATATGTGAGTTCAGGGCCAGATTTCCCATTAGGTCAACCTAGGCCAAGGCTGGGGCGCAGCAATCAAGGGGATGCCAATCTCAACAGCTTGCCCTTGGTAAAAAAAGTCATTTTTCTCTCTCGCAGTCAGCATAAACCCATGCTAAGGGAAAATTTCAAATTTGAACGATTCCAATTGTTTCATTGAGCAGTGGTGTACTTTGACTAACTGCAGACCAAGGTGAACTCCATAAATCGCCCTCTCCCCACTGCCACAAAATATAAGAATATTCCTTATGTGGTTACCGGCAATTTGATCAAAAGAAATTTCGTAGACCGAAAATTTATCGATGGAAATTGGATGGAACGAAAATTGGGTCAAATTTTTTTTTTTAGTTCACACGTTAATATTTTCTTCAAATTTCTTTTTTGAACACACTATGCTATATAGTAAAACAAAATAATGACTCAGAGAACTGAAACATCTGTCCAGCCATTAGCCATTTCCCACTGGACCATGTAGCTCACCAAACTGGACATTTCATTGTTGTTCATGTATGGCAGTATCTACCAAGTAAATAAAAAAAAATTTGCACAGGTTTTCAGCTCTACCACAACCAACTATACAAAAGCTGACAAATATTTAAAAAATAACAGTTCAAACTCTACATTTTTACAGGACAAAAACTCAAAATAAATGAAAGCTATTGTATAGGCTTACAAAGTAATTTGGGTGTCAGGTATCTACTGCCCTAAGTTGTTAGTGAATGAAATGTCAAAGATGAGAAAGGTTTCAATATACTTTAAAAAATTCTTTGCTATAAATTTAAATAAACAAATTTTGGTAGTCCCTGCCAGAGTGGATTTTTTATATTTTTGCCCATAAGGAAAATTTCAACTAGTTTAGAAAAGACACCTCTATTATTTAAAAAAAAAAAAAATTTCAGTCTTGATTTTGGTTTAGTTTTATTAATAAATACCAGTTGTGTTGCCTCTTTTTTTCAGATTTTTAGTTAATCTCTAAGATAAAATTGTAAATGTTTGAAATGAACTTCTGGCAGAGATGTCGAGAGCTGATCAACATGATGGACACGTCCTCAAACTTGCTGAATGGTTAATGTTAGACACAGGAAGCTTAGCAGCCCATTTATTGTTGCGAAGAGTTTGATAAGGAAGATATAACTAATGAGATGAACTACATCATACCCTTCAAGTAGCGGGCGGATTGTGTGGGAGAACTCTTCTCTAAAACAGTGCATGGAAGAAAAAAAAAGAACACAAAACAACAAACCATAAATAAAACTCAAAACAAAGGAGGTCTCATAGAGCCCACTACTAAAAAGCTCTGGGATGGAATGAAAAGTTTCTGAGGTATTCAATAAAAAATTTAAACAATTTTTTAAAAAAAAGCAGAGAAAGCAAAATAAAGATACAATATCAAGTGGCATTTCTGGATATTTGAGATATTTATAGAAATATAAGAATTGTTCTTTTCTTGGGTATTGGGATCAAGTGCACACAGGAAAACAATGACACTGATAAAAAGCTAAGCTGAGCAGAAAAGAAGTCTTTCAATAGAATTTAAAGAGGAAAAGCAGGAAATAATATTTACAAATGAGAATGGATTAAGCAAGTTTTTTTTTCTCCATTTAACAACCTTAGAGCTACAATTAACCATAAAATGGTATTTAAAATAAATTGTAAAATCTCTCTAAATGTATGACAGCCGGTCATATAAAACAGATCTACTTGAAACGTTATGATGCCTCATTAAGTAAAGTTAATTTTTTCATTTTATTTATTTTTTACTACTTTGATACAGGCTGGATCCATAACTGATGTAGTCTATGGATAATGGTGATAGATAGATAGAGCTGTGGTTTTTTACTGTTTAAACCTTATGTCAGACCAAATGTATTTTTGCACCTTTGATAAAAGAAAAGATTTTCTTTTTTGTTTAATCAACTCTGAAACATTTCTCCCTTTTTAAATCGCAATATGTCTCTTTGAAAATAAAGCTGATTAAAGAGGTTTGGTCCTGCACAGTTTGGGTAGATTTTAGAAGTTTTGAAATTTTCTTTTATTTTTAAAGTGGCAATTTCAAATGGTTTATGCTGATAAAATTAACACCTTTTCAAATAAACCACACAAAAAAACACTACCAAAAAACATGACATTTAATGAAGTAGTACTTAAATTTTGTTTCTTAGAACACTCATAGTAAAACAAAGATCGAATTATGTACTTTCTCTTAAGGGTAAATAAATGTATTTGTCCATTTTTATCATACCTTTTCTTTTATTGAAAAATAAATGTATTTATTTTGGTATGAATTCTACTAACACTTTTTTTTTGGTCACAAATATTCCAATGCTTCATTTTGGTAAGAAGCGCAACATTTTTTAAATTATTAAATAACCAGCTGGTGCTGCCGTTTTGTGGAATAAATGTTCCACCATCTAGGAAATCTGCTTTACAAAATATTTCAATTCAAAATGTTAATACTAAAAATATTCTTTAAAACATAGCAAAACGAATGTTAATATAACCCCCCCCTTCCCCCCCCAACACACATACTAAATTTTAAGGTGAGGATATTACCTGGGAATCAATCTGTTTGAGTCAATGCTCAATTCCAGCAGTCCCAGGAGAACAGCGGACACATCCAGGTATGGCTCCCACACAGTGAACCCTCGTCCTATAAGATCAATGGCGGCACGACGGATTGGGGTGTGGGGTGGCAGCTTAGGGCTTGGGGGCTGGAGCAGCAGGAAGGTCAAGGCCTTGCCTGAAATGGCAGGAAGATGTAAACATTAACTTTCAGCCACTGATATACTCAGGACTTTAAAAAATTGTCGACTTCCAGAACTGCATGATTGCATAGTCGTCTTCTTACGCCAAACATGAACCATTGATTCACAACACCTTAGTACAACTAAGTAAAACTCGGTATTTGTAATCAAAATAATATTATGGATAACATATATTATCAATTATATTTTTAAAATGCAAATTTCAATCATTTAATTTTTTCATTACTGTTTTTGGAATGGATCTTAAATTTATTCATGTTTAAAGATTTTTAATTTAATAAAGAAAAAAATAAAAAATAAATAAAAATAACAAAAATAAAATAGAAAATGAAAAGCAATATTTTCTAACGAAATTTGAAAGTAAAAATGACACCACGGTAATAATGTAATGAATCACTTGAAGGAAATGAATATGTTTACTCTTTTTGAAGATGCCCTATTCATGTTTAAAAATATGTTCATTAGCTGTCACTATCCTCTCCTCGGTCCTTTAGGTTAAATTGAAGATTACAACCAGTGCGCACAGAAACCAAATCAGAGAGTTAATCTTTCTACATACTTGTGTGCCTGGACAGAGAGTAGTTGTTCTACATACTTGTGTGCCTGGACAGAGAGTAGTTGTTCTACATACTTGTGTGCCTGGACAGAGAGTAGTTGTTCTACATACTTGTGTGCCTGGACAGAGAGTAGTTGTTCTACATACTTGTGTGCCTGGACAGAGAGTAGTTGTTCTACATACTTGTGTGCCTGGACAGAGAGTAGTTGGTCAGGCTGAATCCATCCACTGATCCCTTGACTTTCCCTTTCTTGATATCCTCAGGTTTGGCCCGACTTGGCTCCATTTCGTGCCCAAACTCGGCCCCGATCACCCCCAGCATAACGATGGCCGTTGCCTGCTTGCGGCGGCTCTCGTAGGACACAGACAGCTTGTGTGCAGGAATGTCTCCTGGAAAATGATATTTTGTAGTAGGTCAAACAGATTCCCTTACAGATTCCCTTACAGATTCCCTTACAGATTCCCTTAATTAACTTTGAAAATATTCAAAGTAACAGGAGCTCTTGGATTTTTACCTGCCCCCCCCCTCCCTCCCGTCCCACTCGACAGCTCACACACCTACCAGTTCACCTACTCCCTCTACTGTTGCCCATTAACCTCTATTGTTGCCCATTACCCTCTATTGTTTCCCATTACACTCTACTGTTGCCCATTACACTCTTCAGTTAACTGGTCCAGTGACCCCACCTCCGTCTCCCCCCCCCCCCCCCCCCCCAA